>VXAU01000669.1:1927337-1960837 GCA_013399695.1 Formicarius rufipectus
GAATCAATCTTTCAATCTTCTCTTCTAAAACTCTGCTTTGTAGTGAGTAATTTCCCCAACTGCTCTCCTAGATCCTAGACTCACAAAGTATTTGACTGTCTAACTTAAAGTGGGGTGCCAAGGTGCATCTGCTTTATCTCTGGGCTGTTTGTGGGAGCCCCAGAAGGCACTATGCACAAAAGCCAGAATGGCTGAAAAATCCTACAAAACTCTTCCCAACTTGACAGCCTGTCAGCAGAAATGAATTCCAGCAAGGGGAGCTGCCACAGAGCTATCAACACAGGAGATTTGGGATCAGCTAACTGGTCTTGACAGTCTCTCCTTGGCCTTAAGCACTGAGAAAATCCATAAACCATACTTCCTTTACAGGAATGGGTCCAGATGCAAAAGGAAGAATTAAAAAACAGAAAGGGATATAGATGTCCTTTTGGACAGCATTACATTGGAGCAGACAAGCAAACTGTCCAAGTGATTTAAGAGCCTTGATCACAACTCCTCTAACAGTGGTCCAAGGAAAACACACAATCCTTGCTGTGTCTTCCAGTTCCTTCATCATTCCTAAGTGATAGATTTGCCCTGTAATGCTCTGGTTTCCACATGCTTTCCAAAGCAAAGCTTTTGCAAACTGCCCTGTGAGCTGTAGGAGAAAGCACCTGCAGGTCTCCCCTCCTACTGCAGTGCTTGAACCTTCTGGTGGACTTGGATCAAGTTTACAGCTGCAGTAACACAAAAATCTCTCGACAAGCAAGGCAGCTGGGCAGAAAAGAAACATCCCCTGGGGACGCCCTTTCTATAAAAAAGGCCAAGCTTACCTCTTATTGAACACCTGTGAAGTCTGGAGAGAGAATTAGAAGGAAAATCCCCATGAAGTCTTGGCCCAGGGGAAAGTTTCAATCAGAGCTGGCAATGAACCACAAGACAAACCCAGTGGAAAGCAAGCTCCATTACGTCTACTCCACACAGAATGACTTATTTAAAGTATCTCTTTTTTGAAGACCTCAGCAATTTAATTAAGCAAATGGCCCTCAGAGGCAGGTAAGTATCACGATGCTTGTGTTACAGATGGCTTGCACTGAAGCACTGAGCAGTTAATCGAGTTACCCGAGACCACACAAGAGTGGCAGCACAGGCACCCACGAGTCCTGCCTTTCTGGTCTTTTGTCTAACTAGTAAAGATACTTAATTTGATTCACATTTGCAGGTCTTTACAGCAGTCCCACAACACAAAACCCACAAAAGCCAGTTAGCCCAGCCTGTATAGGGGGCCAAGAACAACTGTAATGAACTGGCAATTCCTGATTCCTCCAGAATTTCTTCCCACTTGGCAGTCTTCAGACTGAGCCACGTCTCACAGCAAATTTTCTCAGCTATACCTCTGCTCTGGTTTTGCATGAAGAACCATGGACTTATCCAGGCCAGGCTTTATAGCTGCATTCAAGAGCAGTCACACTGGGCATCAAGCAGCTCACCCACCTCTGCCAGTGAAGCACTGCCTGAAGCAGGTGAGCTTCAGCCATCCAGTGCATAGGATCTGGAAACCAACCTCCAGGGCCAGCCTTCCCAACTCACTGTGCATAAGGGCAGCAAGTCTGGCCCTGGATGCAGTCCCAAAATGCAGAGCAGATGGAGATTCTCCTGCAGATGTCCAGGAAAACAGTAACAAAAGCTTGTCCATCTTGTAATCAACTGTCCCTGGTAATTAAGACTTCATTTTAAGTCATTCCATCATAACAGGTCTATTTATTGCCAAATTGTGGGTTGTTTTTTGTTGGTGGTTTTGTTGCTTGGGTTTTTCCCCTGCACACACTTTTCAGCCTTGTGATTTTTCTTGAGCTCCAAAGCATTCAAAAACCGAGATTTACACAAGTCAGACCACTGCTTCCCAGCTGGCTAGAGGTAGGCAAATAGCACCTTTGAGATCACTAATTAAAATACAAGAGAATGAAAATAAAACAGATCCTCCCTTTCCTAACCTTACATCTCCCACTGCTATAAAAGATGTTAAATGTTCATCACAATCTGCTTTTTCTAGCAGCTGGAAAGCTGGATTGTGCATAACTAAAACAAGACATCAGATCATCTTGCATGGAAAAATATTGGTTCCCATGAGAAATCAACCACAGGATGACACAGCTTCAGCTGTGAAATCTATTATTTATTGAAATAGTACTGCTGGTAACATCATTTTTGCTAAATAATAGTTTCAGCAAATAAAACAGCATGGTATACAAGTAGCAAAGGTATGAAATCAAAGAAAGGAAAGGAACTGGGGATATAGTAAATACAAGAGTGTGACAAATTATAAAGATGAAATAGATCAGAAAACATAAGTGGAGAAATACATTTCAATTCTATTAGATTGTATACATTTGTCCCTTAAAATGATCTACCACTGAATTAGGCAAACTGTGGGATGACTGAGAGCAGAGGACAGGCTCTTGTTGAACTATTTACATACTTGCACTCTGTGAGGCCATGCAGCATCTACAGCTCCCCAGGGACATTAACTGCTGGGCTCCCAAGCAGCAGCACAGATCTGGAGCCAGAGATATGTCCACTCACCCAAAGACAAAGCACATCAGCCTCATTATCTGGTACCATGACAGTTTGCAGAGCTCTTCTGATGGGAAAGGCCTATTTGCTAATGCTATAGCAGGGCAATTGCAGTGTGCCAGCATTTAAAACAAAACAAAACACCCAACAAACCCAAAAAAACACATTAAGCCAATTCTCAGCTTTGTATGGTTATTTAAATTAAATCATTAATAAAATTTAATTACAAAGTAATAAAACCCCAGTTGGATAAGCACTAGTTAACTTACCCACGGAACTACTGAAGTGAAATTTATTCAGTCTGATACTTCAGTTCAATTAAACTTGAGGAATGCTGTTTCTCCACAGCTAATCCTCATCTAGCTCAGTCATTCAGAAGTTAAGGGAAGATTGATAAATTAAAAAACAAAGTTAGAATTTCAGAGTCTCTTTGAGAATGGGAAGGAAGCACATACCATGTCACTTCCAAGCAATGCCATTAACTTAGAGATGCAAAGGAAAATTTTTTATTATGCTGAAGGAAACACACAATCACATTGTGCAACTGCTGTTTAGAACTCAGACATCTCCTTGATTATCAAGCATGTTCTTAAAGGCATCTGGTTCAAGAGAAAGAAGATAATGGGCAAATAGGAAATAGCAAATAGAAAACTCTGGAGACTAGAACTGACTCTGAGAACAACAGCCTTAAGTAAAATGTTTAAGATGGTTGGGATTTTTTTTTTGTGTGTGTGTTTTTTGTTTGTTTGTTTTGTTTGGGGTTTTTTTGTTTTTTGTAAGAAACCATGCTCATGCTTCAAACAATGGCAAGTTGCTAAGTGTTCAGGGGAAATAATTATCTGCATCAGGATGCCTGAAGGCAAGCTCATCTTCCAGACCCATGTAACATGAGCAAAGACAAACTATGTTGTGTTTATTATCTGCTTCTTGTAAAAAGAACCACAATTCTCCAGAGGGGCTGGGGCACAGCTCACTGAGGAGGTACAGGGGTCCTGGCAGGCAGCAAACAGCACAAGCCAGCCCTGCACCCTGGCACCAAAGGTGGCTAGCAGCCTCACAGGGTGTGGGAACAGGAGCCCAGACAGTGACCAAGGGAAGCAATTGTTCCCTCTGCTCTGCACTTGTTAGATATTATCTACAGTTTTTGCATCCCCAGTGCAGAGAAGCCTTCAATAAAGTGGAGCATGCTGAGGGCAGAGCTGCATGGACAGCTGCATGGGATGCAGCACCTTTGCAGAAAGCCAAGAGCAGCAGCAGGGCATGCTCAGCCCAGAGAGGATATGGCTCTGGGGGCCTGGAGTGGCCAACAGGGAGCTCATCAAGAAGATGCAGGCTTGTCCCAGTGAGGAATAGTGAGAGATTGAGAAGAGGCGCAAGTTGAAACAAGGGGATCAGCCTAGACATAAGGGAAAAAACATTTCCCCTCTGAGGACAGTCAGGCAAGTGGGACAGGCTGCCCAGAGACATTACACAGCCCTCATCTGAAGAGGTTTCCAAAATCCAACAAGGAATAGCTCTTATGCACCTGACTGGACCTCAAATTTTTCTTGCTTTGAGTAAGAGATTAGATTAGAGATTTCCTGAGCGCTCTCCAAGTTACCCTTGTCTGGGACACTGCTGCAAAGCAGACAGTCCACACACAAATGTGTGAACACAAATATGAAACCTCAGAAGCTCCTCTTGGACAGTGTATGAACTGGTGGTTTAACTCATGGACTTCTGGCTATTCTTTGGACCCAGAGTCCCATTTGCCTGAACAGCAGGCATGCATGCATTTGTACCCACACAGCAGGAGGGGAAGCTGTTGCATGCATGACTTTTTTCCATTTTAATATAGCTGGTACTATATCATATTCTGCTTATTGGAGTGCAGGAGTGAACCGGCAGCACTGACATCCACACTTGTACCTGCTTTTAACAAGGACTTGCTTCTGTGTTAGCCTGCCTTGTCTTTGTTCCCCCTGGTCCACAGATGCTCAAGTCATTCCCTGGGATTTGTCTTTTTATAAAACCCAGAGTGCTGTGAATTGTGAAACACCTGGGTTTGGTTGGAGACCAATTTTGTCATTACATGAATATTTATTACTCAGCTGTGAATCATACAAAATGTGAAACTCAAGTACGTCAGCCAAAAATGACAAGTAACTTCAAAGCAGAATATATCATCTGGACCATCAACACCTGTGTTCTAGTAAGTACACAGACATCATGATCACAGCTTATGCTTCATTTCAAAAGGTAACCAACAATATCAGAAGGGGCCAGTGCAAAGAAAAGAAAACTCAGTCAGGAGACAACACTCCTCTTTCTTTGGAATGAAACAAGGGAAAACCCAGCTGTTCCTTCTCCAAGATGCTCTGAATCATCTGCTTCTAATTATCACTCAAGTGTAATACAGAATCACAAGACAAACTTTTTTCTTATAATTTAACTGCTCATGTCAATGCAGATCCTCAGCTGAGTCTTTCCCCTGTCACAACCAAGCAGCATGTAGCAAGTTCAACCACCACGATCACTTTGATGACTTAACACAGGAGGATGGAAAACACGGGCCTTATTTCTCACCTCTTATTCCTCCTCCACTCCAGTCTCTGCTTTCCTGGTATCTCAGACTGTCTCTCAGTCCTTCACTGAATGCAGGGGGGAAGTCAACAGGAGCTTTGTGCAATTCATGTTGATTGTGAAGAACTGACCTCCCAGCAAGAGCTCAGCTGCTCCACAGCTGGTAAGCCTGTGCTCTTTCCTATTTCATTCTGATAGACTAAGACTCCCTGGAGTTTTACTAACATTTATGCAGCCTGTGGGTTATCCCAACAGCCACCAATAAATCCTATTATCTTCCCTCCAGAAGTCCTGATAGCACTGAGTGACCGATGCACTAAAACTTGGTATAAACATGGAGATAAGTATCTGCCATTCTTTCCTTCTTTGTTTTTACAGCACCAGCAGTTTAGAAGTGACAACCCACTGCTTCACTTTGGCACAGCTGTTCTAAAGCCGCCTGAATAACAACAGAGGCTATGCAAAAACATTCATCTTCTTGGGGGAAGTAGTGGTTTTACAGAGCTCATCCCCCACCACAACCCCCCTTCTTTTTAAAGGAAGGTGCATGGACAGTGCTCTTAAAATCTGGGATGATAGATGCCTATCAGCAGCATTGAAAGCAGTGGTACCAACTTTGATTCCTGGAGGTTGGTGTACCAGACTAAGGCCACATGAGGCTGTCAAGCCTTCCTCGGGAGGAAGGATTAAGCCATCAAAATATTACATGCTCTGTATTTTTACCTAGTCATCATCAAGGCATGAAGACCACTGACTCAGGGACTCCAAAAGCAACCCTAACTGTCCCATGGAAAGCTGCTGCCTCAATGAACACACATTACAAATAGTCACCAGTGGAACAACTTGCTAAAGGTTTCCCAAGATATGGAAACAAAGCAGCTGCCCCAATTCCTTTCTTTGTTTCTCTTCAAGAAAGATCAGTTCTCCAGCATACAGGCATCTGACATACATGATTACTTTATCTACTAGAATAGAAATTACCTAGTAGAGAAAAAACCTGAAGGATGTAACGAGAGCTATCACTTAAGATTTCCCCCCCTACTGAGGTTGTCTGCAACTTCTTAGATCTGTCCAACCCTGGGCATGGGCAGGACAGAACAAGTCTTCCCACTCTCCAAACACTGCAAACTACAGCTCATGTTTAGGGTTGCAAGCTTCTCACTGCAAAATACACAATACTTCAATATCGCTTCTCAGTTGACCTTCTTTGGCCCAGAACATGACAAAAGACAACCATACATTAAAGTAAATTAAAAGCATTTAAAAAAGTGAGCTGTAAAGTCTAGTTTAAGGATGAAAAAAAACAACAAAACAAAAACAAAACAAACAAAAACAAAAAACCAAACAAACAAAAAAACCCAAACAAACAAAAAAAACCCCACAACATTCTGCCACAGCCAGATGCTGCACTGTTCTTCAAAGGATGAAAAAAACCTGAAGCACAGTAAGAACTCCAGTGTGCTGGCTGCAGGATAAGCCTGAGTTAAACTATACCCCAGCCTGAGAAATTAATTTGTTTGATTGCAAACAGGAACACTACATTGGGAAAGAAAACTGAATCAAAGCATTCCAAGTTCCAAGCAGAGAGGCATCAATCATTAATTATATGACTCAAAGGACAAACAAAAAGGTAGAAATTAAGTGAAGTATCAATATCCCTTTTCCTTCTGATAGCCCCTTTTCACATTCAATGTAATAAGAGTTGGTCAGAAAACCTATGACTTTCTTTTGAAGGAAAACATGCTGGAGAAAAATGTTTATTGAAATGTCTTGACTGGATTTTGATTTATTTGATTTCTGGATTGAACTTTTCTTTGACCTTGTTCACAAAAAGAATGTTTCTTTTCATTTCAAAACACTAAGAGCATAGGGGAACAGTGAAGAAAAGTGAATAGGGGCTACTTTTGCATTTTCTATTTTGTAAGTATTTACAGTAGGAACACTGGAAAAGGGTAGCAGCAAAAAATCCAGAAAGAACAACAGGGTTGGGATGATGCTGGTTTTTAACTGGAACTAGAAGTTTCAGTCATATGAAATGAAGAAAAGAGTTAAATACTACTTCATTCATTTTAATTTTGCCAAAACATACAATCTGTCAAAACAAGTATGATTTTGCTGTAGATGCTATCTTCACTTCCAAAGAGTATTAGTATTTGAAATATTTAATATTGAAGAAAATAATCTTTAAATCCCTAGAAATAATTAAACCAGCAATTCATCAGTTCTACATGGTTTAAAGGAAAGCAAATGTCCAGTACGCCACTGGTTTATTACGATGGAGAATGAAACAAAGCAAATAGGAATTACTGGCTAAGTACCATCACCACAAATTTGTCTCCCCTTTTACCTCAGTTATAAGTTAGTCTCCTCAACTCAGTATTAAGGAAAACACTGCAGAAAATAGGAAGGCTAAGCATGGAAGTAGAATCACTTTACTTGACTGGCAATTTGGCCCAAGACAGAAGCGACTCAGAACAGCAGATAATAGTGTTGCATCATGGTGGAATTAATCGCCACCTTTTCTCTACCACTTTAGGGTTACAAAACCAGTAGGTATTTGCCATAAACCAGAGCAATCACCAAGAAAATGTCCCAGGATTGGGAGGGAACATCAGTTTCTTCTTCCACCATAGCAGAGACCAATGACTGCTCACGAGAAGCCAGCAAATAAGGCAATGCTACCAAGCCTATCTCTCAGCATTGTCTGTAATAAAATAAAATCAGGCAATACAGCAAGTCCAAAACCACTTCTTTTAAAAGTACCACATAAAAGTCTCATGTCTTAAGTGTTTATTTCTGTTTAAATGTTTTTCTGTTTTGCTCAGTTCCCACCACAGAGTCTAGAGCAGCAGGGAGAGAGCATTTAAACTGCCAACCTTGATGTGCTGTGCCACACTTACACCTACGAGAGCCACAGGGTGCTCAGCCTCCTGCCAACCTCAACAGAAACTAACAGGGCACCTGGGCTGTGGCTTTAAGGCACTAGTGGCTTAGGGGGCATTTCAGGAAGATCCACTGGGTTTGCTTGGCATCTGAAATAGATTGCCAGATGCATCCTCTCCCACACTAGTAATCATCCACAGCATTAGCAGAAACTTAAACATTTCACTATTCCAGCCCAACAGAGGCTTTTAATCTATTAGTGGAAAATGAGATGCCTCCATCCATAATAAAAGAGCACACACACTCCCCTGCCTATATATAAACCTCTTTCATTTTATGATGAGTACAATAGTTCTGTGATAGAGCAGGTTATAATATTTTATTAATGTTAAACTTGTCCACCTGGGAATCTATACAAATCACTGTAATTTTGTCTAATGTTTGCTATCAATCTTCTCAATTAAATGAGAGCAAAATATTACCGAATTCCCTCTCAATTTATACTTTTCTTTTTTTAATATATATTTTTCACCCTTCTCTCTCTCCTTTTTGTCTGGGCTTCTGTCCAAAGTCACAATGAGTTGACAATAGCACATTCAGAAACTATTTCATAATTTTTTAATCACCAAACTTTGACATACTCTAGTCATTTGGGCTGGAGCATTTTGATATAAGCAGATTCCATGTAGCGACAGAATCAGGTCAGCAAGGCAATTAATCACCTCTGCATTTGCACTCTCAACAAAACAATACAAAAACAAAAGAATGAATAGAGAATACGAGAAGAGAGACACCGTAATCCCTGCTCTGATGGGCAAATGATTGGCTTGGCTTTGCTTCTGCAGTCAGTGGAAAGGTGCACAGCTCACATTTATTAATATACCTGCAGAGCCAGCCTCTGGGAACACACAGCAGTACATGGGTGGCTCAGGGTGTCCACAAGCATCTCAGCAGCAGGCTGCTGCAATTCTCTGTGCTTAACTCTTTTCCTTGCATTGACAGGGCATTGTATTCTACAAGGGAGACCTTGATACCTTAGCTTTTAAACACAATGTCGTGCCTAAGGCTTGGTAACTACAATTTTTTGCTAGTGTTTCAACAAACTCTATGGGAGTAATAACAGTGCAAGTGAGCATATGTTGTTTTATCCCCAGAATGGCTGTATTTCCCACTGCCCTCTACCCCACATATGCTTCTCCACCTGCATGGGAAACAATTTCATCAGCCATTTTAAAACTCTTTTTAATAGTTCCCCTCTAACTATCCTGTTGGTCTATTTTTCTGCAAGCTCAGAGAATTATGTATAAGCAGCTTCCACACCAGCATGAGCAGGCTGCCCAAAATGTCTTGCAAATGGTCTTCAAATTAAGTCCCACCAAAAAAAATGCCATCCTTCCTCTTTTCACTCTAGTACCCCTGGGAAAGAAATCTTGTTGCATCCAGGAGTAAACTGAGGCACAGAAGGGGTAAGTGCGTGGAACTTTGGGAATCAAGCAGCATCACTGATCTTTCTCCCTACTTATCTACTCAAGTGAGGACATCCATGGAGGCAGAACAAACTCAGCAGTAAAAAGACTATCAGGAGATAGAGATCTGTCTGGGTGGTTCTAAACAGGGTGTGAGCAAGTCCAGGGATGATTATCTCTCTCAATTCATGGAGACATGAACATGCTCAGTGCTTCTGGACTATGTAACCTAGATTAGACATTGAAATGGATGGATCATAGGACATGAAGATTTGGAGTCAGTTCTCATGATGCCTCCTTTTCACCTAACAACAGGTTTCCTCAGCCAAACACTTAAAGGAAAGAACTTCCCATGGCCATTATCCATCTCCTGTCCCCACAACATGCATTCACACACTGACTGACAGGAATCAAAAAATTACCCTCGGGAAATCTCCTGGAGGCCAAATACTTGTGAGTTAGCTTCTGATTTCAGGACATAACTTCCAGTGGTCTGGATATCTGCACACACACACCTGTGCAAACTCAAATAGCTAAAGAATTGAGGAAAACTCAGAAACCACTTTTTGCCTCATGCAGAAAGTTCAGTGAGAAATGCCAAACTCCTTCACTGTATTCCCCTCCTCCAGCCCCAGGGATCAGAGAGCCATGAAACAGGCTCTCCCCAGTGCCATCCCTGCCCTGGTACTGTCGATAATAAGTTCAGTCAGTTAAGAATTACTTATACAGAGCCAAGATCAATAAAGCTATAGTGTGGCAGAGGCAGCTCAGGCAGGCACGCAGGGGGCATAACTAGAAGTGATGGGTTGAAATTAAGCAGAAGGAAAATTTTGGCTGAATAGCAAGAGAAATTTGCTTTGCTAATGGGTCAATCAATTAGACCAAACACACTGCTCCCAAGGGAAGCGTGCAGAGAAACTGTCACTAGAATCTCTTAAAACTGGAGTGAAGATGCTCCAGAGACTGTCACTGCATAAGCAATTCCACTCGACACATTTCAGGAGCACTGCAATTCTGTCTAGCCCACGGGATCAAAGCCAAAACTGTCCAGCTTACACTACCCCCTCCGAGGTCTTAATAACCCTTTCATGCCTATAACAAGTCTACATTCCCAAGGGCAACGCAGGTCTATTTCTCCCTCCTTTTGTATTTAATCCTCCCATTTACTCAAAATGGCATTCATATAGCAAAATCATTAAACTTCAGGATGTTAATTATCTGAAATCTAGCTACCTTTACCAACTATCACTGACAGAGAAAGCTAGTGAAATAGGAAGTTATGATAGAAAGTACTGAGGTCTCTCCAACAGCCACCCAGAAAGTCAGAAATAATGATTGTGAAATCCTTTGAAAGCTAAACTTTTAGTGATTGAGTTACCTGTGAGGTTTCGGCTTCTTAAAAGGCTAATTTGGTTAGCTGCAATCACATGGCTGTGACATAAGAGACCTTTGCTTGTTTACCAATCAAAACAGAAACTACAAAAAGATAGGACTCCTGTTTCTACAGTGCAAATACCACAGAGTGAAAATTAAAAGACTGTGCTGGCAGAACAGTAAATGGATAAGGAGACCTAAATATTATGCTGGGTATATAAGGAAACATGTTTCAACAGACACATCGGAAAGATTCAAGTACTCACCAACAACCACAGTAGGACAACCATTAAAAACCAGCAGTACACCAGATCTTAGTCTATCAACGCAGGCACTACATTTCCCACAGCAGCAGAGATCAGCCCTCTTTTACTTGAGGGCATTACCTGCTGTGTTCTTGCTGTATCATTCCTTATCAATAGTGGGATTTGAACCTTGGCCTGTCAGCATGATGCTTCCAGCAAGAAATTATTTGTTATTGAAGGAAGAGCACAGGGGACAGTACAAAAATGCAATGGGCAAGAGCACTGGAGAAACATGGAGAAGCCTGTAAGGCAGCAGAATAATTGAGAATCAGGAGTTCAAGATGCTCTACATGTGCAAATTCCTTGAAACTTGCAAGAGAGGCTACTAATCTTGTCAGGAACAGTCACACTGATCAAACTACGCTTGTCCTGAAATTACTTCAGATCATGACTACTCTCCAATCCAGAGATTAGCCTTTAAGCCAGTTTTCCACTAATAATGGTAATTCCTCTGATTTTAATTCACGTGATAGTTTTCTCTGTCCCATAAAGATCAACAAGGTCAAATATCCCATTCTTCACCCAGATTCCTCAAGCATGCTAGCCCAGATTGACTCAAGGCACTAGACATGCCCATCTCCTCAGCTGCAAATTGTTTCTCAGTTACTGCCCTTGTCCTATTGATGTGACAGAACCTGCCATGGCCAAGGCACCATTTTGACATTTGAATCTTTGTCTGCTTGCCCTCTTTTAAATGGTTCACTGCATTTCTTTAAGGTACATTTTGAAACAAGGAACAATCCCCTAAGCACAGACTCTGGGCTGTTATAACTTAAAAGACAAGCAGGTTGTCTAGGCACATTTTCACAGTAAACTATAGCTGGGTAATCAAAAAAGCAAGTGAAAAAAGGACAAGATTTTGCATATACAGATCTGTGAAGAAACCAGTATCTCTGTTTCTCCAATAGATGGTGCTAATAATTTCTCAGATATTCATAAGTAAAAAAGGTGGGATTTTTTTGTAGCAGTGCTGCAGCGAGAGAGCTGTGAAATGGGGCATAGAAAGCAAAGAGCAGAGCCCCAGCAGGAGCCCTGGGGATTCCCATAATAAAGATGTGAAGTGAGAATTCTGGCTCAACTCAGCAGTGCTACTGGTGTTTTCTAATCTCTTTTCATTAAGTGCTAAGTTCCTAAACCTTTCCTGAGTCTTTGCAGTACCTTTTCCCTTATGTGAGTAAGGATGAAAAGTAAAGGCTTTTGAGGAAAAGTGTACTGGCTTATCAATGCAAAACAGGGAGAGTAACAGCCTCCATCTTCTGCCACTCCTCTGAAATGAATACAACAACCAAGTTGTAGAAGCAGCAATAGCTTAGTGTTACAGTTATCAATCAACAGCATGATTACCACTAAGGACTGCTGGAGTTAAAGACATTTTCCAGATTTCCCCGTTTGTTTTTTCCCCCAAATGAATCAACAAGGATCTGGTTAAATATACCTCAAAGTATTGGAAATCTACATCAGGGTTGAGAACTGGATAATTAAGAAAGAAATTCACTTCCCTAATTGGGATGCTAAAAGCAAGACAAAAGAATGTGTAAGTGTAAGAAAACTATGCTATTAAGAGTAATTGCAATGTTAACAGTTTCAGTTGTTTCAAGAGCTCTTAGCTAAACTATCACCTTTACTGTGTCCAATCATTTTATTATTTTTAGCACACCAGAGCTGTTTCATTTGTTCTGAAACTTCTCATCCAAGGCTCAGACCATTATACTACACACTGCATAATTTGTCTCAACTTACATTCCCAAGTGGCTGTCCTAAAACTTCAAAACTTCTGCTGTATTTTCTCACCTGCAGTTTTGTCAGCCACAAGGGCTATTCAGTTGCTCCAGACCCCAAGCAGTGCCAAAGCAGATGTTATGAATGAAAGACAGGGTCAAGTAATTTTTAAGCACTATATATAGTCTGGCTGCACTGGTTTATGCATTAGGACATGAAAGTAATGGGAAACTCAGGCAGTCGGACACAGATGGGGTTTTAATGGCAGAAGTGCCACGGTCTGAAATTTAATGTTTTCTTCCAGGAAAGTCAGAGCAGGAATCAGGCAGAAAACATCCCTGTGGAGTACACAGCAAATGGCAGCTGCATTCAGTCATTCATGTTCTCTCCAGATGAAGCAGCACTCAGACAGTACCCAAGGGATATGGCCAAAGACCCTCTTTGCAGAAAACAGCCAGCACAGAAGCAAGAGATGAGACAAAAGCCACCCTTTTCCTGGCACTTCAGGAAGGAGGACTCTTGAGTCACGCAGTGGATCTTCACTGCCCCATGTGAATGTGTTGAGCACTTTGTAGCTGGTCCCAGTGTTGCCTGTACTTGCAGTATGGAACAAGTAGTGAGGGGGAAACATGGAATACCAGCAGACCCAGACAGTCAGGGCATGTGCCTTGGTACATGTGGTGTTGCTGTTCACACAGGAATTTATATTGGTACAGCTCAACCAATGAACCTTAAGAGATCTTCCCTCCCTACCTCTGCATCTTATTAAGAAGGTACCACAGCCTCTGAAGAACCCAAGTACTGGTGGGTTCCATGGGAAGCAGGGAAAGGATTTTAATGCTCTTCCTACAATTCAGAAAGCCAGGGCACCACAAGGCAAATGGATTTGCTGAAAAACACATAGGAATTCTGCAGCAGAGGAGGTAACTGAACTGAGTTTTCCTGAACATCACCTCAGACCCACAAGCAATGAACTGTCCTGCCTTGCTTCTGCCTACAAGTCAGGTCTCCCAAAAATAAACATATACCTGGGTATGAAATCAGATGCAAATCCCTTCCTTTACAGAACTCCGAGGTATTCTGAAATTAGCAGGGGGGAATTGAGGAATACTCTTGAGCTGCAAATGAACAGAAATCAAGCTAATGTACAGCATATATTGCTGATTTTCACATGCTTGAATTTAAGCTCTGATCCGGAGAGAAAATGGCTCTAAAATATTAACCACAGTCATTATGGAAGGCTCACTTCTGACAATGTGTCTTATGGTTCATTTACCAAGAGAAAATGGGTGCAATTTTAGCCAGTGTTAAAATTAATCTGCTTTTATCAGAGAAAGGAAACTAATCCCACCTGCCCAGTTCTTCTGTACTCTGTTTTGAGAGGAGACCAAGAGGCAGCAGGTTTTAAATAACTAGACTTCTCTCTGAACCTGGGATTCTGTAGGTTTTTACTCATCCAGGTTGAAAAAAAGATTTCTGTGAGGCCAAACACGTCACCCAGACAAATGGAATTCCTACAAGGCCAAGTTCATAATCAGTGCTGACCCTGATCTGACTCAAACTGGGTGTCCATGGGACTTCTGTTTTCTTCTTTGGGGAAGGTCAATTCTCAGGAGCCAGTCAAATCTGTGATATATGGAAGGAATAAAAGCAAGAGTAACATCCTACTGTACACTCATTATCAACCACACACAGTCCCCAGAGGCACAGACAACCTTCCAGCAGCTTTATAAACCCCTTCACACACACTGAGTTCACCCAGACTTCTAAGCACTTGAACTCTGTTCCAGCCTCGCCCAAGGCAGAGAGAACTTCAGCTGCTGCATGTCCCCAAGCCAGAAAAGGTTGCTTGGGGAAAGAGGAGAAAGTCAGGAGGCCCATGAGGAGACAAAGTTCCTTCATAAGTTTCCATCCCTTTAGAGTACTACTCGAAGTCACAGAGCACTGACCATCTGGCATATCCCCATTGAAAGGGTCCAGGGTGGAGTCAAATGATCCCCTTCACCTCACATGAGGAACTGGCTTCAGACACTGAGCAAGTAATTCCTCTGTCTTCTTTAGCTTCTTTTTGCATCCAAAAAGTGTATTTTAGTTCTGCTGCTAAACTTTAATCCCTCACTCTCTAGGGCTTTAGTTCTCTACAGATTGCTTCTATTGAGAGCAAACCCTAGGAAAATTATTATTTTTTATTAGTATATCTTCCCGTACTGCATACATAATAGCTCTCTAGATACAGCAAATAGATACGAGGAAATGAATGAACTCCTGTCTTTCATTTAAGACACTCTGGTTTTAGTCCTTTTGTTCAGAAACAAATTTAGCAAGAATTTAGGAGTTCCGTGTTGGGGCTGAAATAAATTAGGCAAATAGCAGGAGAGTGCTATGACTTCAAAGTACAATCAACACAATGATAGGACTTGACGGAATAAGAAAACTAAGGCTGAATTTAATACAAACAGCTCCATTGTTATCAAAGGTTCTGTACAAGCTCTAATGATAATTCAATTGCATTGTTCACTGGGGAAAAAATAGATAAAGATCATTTAATGTTTTATAATTAGCAAAATATTTTATCCTGGCTACAATTTACCTTCTGTGTGAGGGAACAGAGGGGGCATCAATGGCAGGTTCCAGGTAGCTGTGGCTATGTGAACAGACCTACATTCTGCTTATGCATACACCAGAGGAAACACTATTCAGTGGTAATAGATGCCATCAACTGGATGATTCTTGTCAAGATTTCTGCATTGTTCTCATCATGGCCCCCCTTAGCATAATGGATGGCATTGCTGGAACATTTCATTTCTGATGATAAGATTGATCTGAGAATAAGCACTTCTCCCACATACCCTAAAATACTGCTTTTCTATTTCAAAGTGAACACTTTCAATGTATTTCAAAAGTTGAGGTATAATAAAACAGATTAAAAGGCAGGACAAGTGCCAAGCCCTGTCTTGAACATGACAGATCCTAACCCAGAGGTTCACAAAGCAAGCACAGCACTTCAGTAGAAATGCAGTACAACATACCATTCCAGAACCCACATCAAGATAGTCCTTTTATCACAACGTGATCAGAGACAAATAAAAATACTAGATCTGCTCATTCTCATCTTCCTAATGGCAAAAAGTAATGAAAAGCCTAAAACCTCATAGCCCAGAAGAAAAATAATGAGATCCAAATCAACTGATTTCTGAAAATTACTTCCAGTTTAGTGCAAGAGCTCATGGCAGCAGAGCAGCTAATGTTACTCCTGCAGAGCACAGTTCTCCCAGCAGATGACCAATATGCAAACAGGTGTTTGGTGTCCCTGAGGTATCTGGAGCACCACTGACTGCAAGATGCTTTGACCCATCCAACTGTTATACCCTAACCTTGTTAAACTGACAGCTACAACACCTTCACCTTCTGGAAAGGCACCATTTGTCATTTTCTTACACATAGCCAGGTGATACCATTTGTCTTGTGGCACCAACAGGAGTGGTGGTGGTGTAAGAGGTGGAAGAAGGGGCAGTTGGGATGCTCTCACCTGTCCATTGCCATTCATCAATGAAAGTGGGCATCCTCACTGCCTTTCAGTGCCAGGGACTAGATTACACCAAAAACCAGAGTGAGTCAAACATCCCAAATGAAGATTGCCAAAAAGAGGAGTGGATGCAAGTACTGATTTCTTTTCACATCTCGCAATAGAAATCACACAAAACTCAAAACCCCTTCGACTTCAAGGCATATATATGAAAATCATTAAGCAGAACTATGAACAACAGAGCAAGATGTGTCCCTCATGTTCTCCAGAAGGAACTATGAACTAAAAGGTCTCCTGCCAAGATATTGGCTAGAAAGAAGGTACTTGTAGGTTAATGTGGGTGTTGGCAGATTGCCAAGAGAGGCAAGCCAAGCTGTGCTTCACTTTTAAAAGTTAAAGAAGTTGGAATGATGGGGGGGGGAAGGAGGCTGGGGAGGAAGAACGTTTTTTAAAAAAAAATAAAATCAATTGGAATGAGTGAAATTACCTTTGAAAGAAGCCAGGAGTCAGCTGCTGACAAGGGGTGTTGTAATTCTTGGTCAGATCAGAGACTCTCAGCCCCCATGAGATGATAACTGCAAGATATCAAGTGCTAGAATCTGCCCCTTTGTGCCTTTTATAACATACCAACCCATTTTAAATCATCCCTTCACCATCCTGCCAACACCATCTTAAAAAAAAAAAAAGTAGCAATGCTTTAGCAGAAGCTTCTGTGGAGAGACATACAAAAGCTTGAACAGGAAAAAAACCCTGATGATTGAGGTGAAGTATCTCATAGTAGCACAATTTAAGGCCACACAGTAGCCTACCTGTAGTAACTGCCCACATGAGGGCTTTTCATCTTGAAAGAAAACTCAGTTTAAAAGCACAAGCTAAGGTAAACAGAAGTGATTCAGGTTACTTGCTGCAAGCCAAGAATATGTATGACCGTGCCCTTCCTTACTTCAACAGTGCCAGCCCACCACACTTGCTGTCTGAGCCTTAAATCCAAGCCATGTTGGAAACACCCTGCAGCAACTGCATCATCAGCCACAGGAGAGCTCCTTCCTAAGGCTGCAGGCTCAAAAGGCAAAAACGCACCACCAGAATTCCCTACTGAGACCAGGGCAACCCCTTGTCCATGCAGACCTTTGTCACAAAGATACAAGTGGATGATCTAAAGGCTTCTGGTTTTGCTTACATCATCCTTCTGAAAACAAAAGCTGCTAGGCTACAGACTTTTGCTTTCACCAATTACTCCATTCCTTTCTAAGCCGAGACAGCACCTCTCCAGTTAGAAGAGCTCATACCTCTACAAGCAGCAATGCCCTGCCAAATTCAGGAAGGTAAACAAAATACATCTCTTCTGGCAAACCTATTTGTGTAATTGCCCACATCTCTGGAGAGGGTCTTGTTCATGTATTACAGCTCTGACTCAAAGCATTGAAACACAATTAAACCAGATGTATCAGGCAAAACTTGCTGGTTGGCTCATGTCAAACCTCTGCAGGTGGTGGCCGAGAGGTGACTCAGGGATGCTGATAACAATACATACAGGGAAAGTCACAGTATGGGAAACTAGTCTGAGGTAAGTTCTTTCATCTATGCCTCACCCTCCAGCAATATCTCTGCCCACTAAGTAGGAAATTTTCACTAACAATGTTAATATCTGTCAGCATATTTTCTTATCTCCTTCTCCAAGATGTTTCACCAACACATAATCAAGCTTCTTTACTTCTTTCCTGGCTCTTCTACTCTTTCTGAGTCTTTTGTTACTAGTCAGTGCTTCTACATCACTTAAGTTCAAAATTCCCAACAGAAAAATCATTACTCCTCTTCAAAGAGTTCAAGGTTTTCTCTTTGAAAGAAATCAATTCAGCTATCTGCACCTAGAATAGCAAAATGTTCTTTTTCCTCTAGAGTCTCTTTTTAGCCAATTCCAGAGCTAAAACCCCACTTAAAAACATATTGTTCTGATTACATTACGCCAATCCACAAACATTGTCAAGTCTCTCATTTTCCATTGCCTGCTCTCATTTCTCTAGGCCACATCCCAGAAATAAGGCTTTCTAACACCATCATCATATTATTATTCTGCCCTACCAATACCTTCAGTTTAGTACTCCATTGCCTGTACTTTCCAGGCAACATCCCAACACACAACTGTCCAACCTTACTTTCCTCTCTTCTGCAAAGTCTTCTCTCATTCTCCCGTCCACCTTGTCCCACAACACCGAGGCCTCCTACCTGTTTAGGACACATTTCTTCTTTGCATCTCTTTACGGGTACAAAACATTTACAAAGCGTTTTCCTACAGCTGAAACCACTCAACCTCAGATTTCCTCAAAGCTTACCAACAACTACACGTCAGCTTCTGTGAAAAAAGGTGTTCTTCAAGAGACCGCTTACAGCTCCACACAGTTCCGCACAAGTCACTCACCCTTCTGCACTTACCCCTCCTCTATATCTTTCTTGTCCTTAATCACTCACTCCTTCCACCTGAAAGGAAATTGTAGCGGGATGGGGGGCCGATTTACACCCTGAGGGCTTCCTTCAATTTCCTTCAAATTGCCTCCTGCTGCTGCTCACCACACCCTAAAATCAAAGCTCATCTCCGGTATGTTTGCACCCATCTGTATCTTCTATTATTGTTGTTTCTGGTAGTGTTGTTGTTATTATTCTTTTCAGCAGTCAATTACCTAAAACAAAAAAACCCCACTTTACTAGGCTGAATCGAGCTATCCCATAATCGATGTATTTGTAAACTCCTGTTATTGTTGCTTCTTGTTGCCTGTTCACACATTTAAGAAGCAGCAATAATCTGTTCTCCCTCCTGCGTGAGGAAGAGGCCACTGCAATCGAATTATCGGACTCCTACGTAAACCCTTCCAGAGCATTCCTTGGAACTGTTTTTGCTCTGCGGCTGCTGCATCTGCCTCCCAGATCGTGGCTAACTGGGACTGTCAGCTCTTCGAGCCCGACATCACATGTTAGTCTGTAAAGCCCTTCAGTGCTTTAAAAAGAAACATTGTACACAATTTGTAATTAAGAGGGAGGAGACACCTCGTTGTTCCACACTAATATTTGTAAGAGATTAACACCTTTAGGAGGCTCCTACTTGAGTGGAAATGCGTATCTTGGGATCTCGGCTGTCAATCTGCTCAGCACTGGAAGGGGTCAGAACGGTGAAAAGTTGCTATTAGGGCTTTAAAAAATGTTCCTCTTGCAATTTCTCCCCTTGAGTTTCTGTCTAGTTAACAGACGGTGGAGCTGCCATGATTCTGACTTTCCACAGAGCTATCCTTAGTAAAGCTGAGACTGTTTCAGGAACAAAAAGCAGTATTTAATATTCAAGCTCCCTTCAGCATAACTTTATAGCAGCCAATGAGCATCATCTTATAGAATGCAAAAAATCGCTGAGATTAATTTAAAAACCACCTTCCTAGCTACATTCTCTATCCGAATATGTCAGAAGTCAGCATGTCTGTTCTGTGAGGGATTCAAACAGGCTAATGCTTGGTTTCAGTCCCAAGAGAAAAAAAGCAAGATGATTAAACTTCCCATGAGTATCAGTAAACATTTTTCATTAGCTAGTCAGTAACACCAAAGCAATTCCTTTTGATCATGTCTGAACATTAAACATTAATTTCAAACATATACAGAGATGTGGTTTTGGACACTTCAGGGTTTATCAGTGAAAATATCCCCACCAGTAGTGATTTGGAAAGGAAAACATTGTATTGCCTTTGAGACTATCCTCAGACTTGCCTTCCAGCAGCACCTTCACTCCCCAAAGAACTTATTACCTTCAACAAAAATCCTTTGGTGACACTCTCCATGTGACTAAGGAGACACGTGGAAACAATCTCTCCAGGAGAGAGAAAGAATACAGCTTGTTTATAGGGCCCATTACCAGAAGGGAGAGTTAAAGAAGACAGAAGAGCAAGGGGCTTTTACACCTCCTGAGAATGTAGTGTCCCATATACTCCACATAGTCTTATATATTCCAAATAAATGATGTGTCCATGATACAGCATTAATACATTTTCATAATCTTAGTGCCAAAGCAAAAGTCAGCTGGCAAGGTTTCTCACTAATTTTCAACTCTATCAGAACGCAGACAATTTTGGTTGATATTTTAGTGTAGCTACTGTCACTGAAAATGACATACCTCCAATAAATTTTCTGATTTTGACTAAACTGTATTTTCTAACAGAAGAGTCTTCTGACAACTTTCTTTCCCCAGGTGGCTCAAATACTAGTATTAAATGACTTATATGTCTCAATGATGTTTTCAATTTACTGACATCATCTGTCCTGTATAAAATCAACGCAGAAGGTGAACATTTAAAACTGTATTTAAAATCCATCTTCTGTCCTTATTGCAATACTGCATTCCTTTCCCATACTTCATTATACCATGTATGGCTACAATGAAATATTTTCATCTTCTAGCAGCTGCTACTGCATAATGTATTTCTGGATCATCTGAATAGCTTGTTAGGAGAAAAATTTACTAATGAGTTAAAATTTAATTTGTCTTGTATCATCCCAGTTCAGATATCAACCACAGAATTTCATATATTTAAGCAAAAGCCCAAAATTACAGACATATTTTCTCCTCTCTAAACTCTCCAGCAACAATCTCCACATACATCCTTATTTAACCAAAATGCTCTCTATATAAAGGATTAAGTACAGGTTTCCTGAGGAACATTTTATAATGAGATGCTGATTCCTTTGTACGATATTCTCTGCTCCTGTTAAATTTTCTCAAAGTATCTCTTTCCCCTACTTGCTCATAAAGGTTTGTTTCAGAACAAAATCCACCTTGCCAAATGCAACATTTCTCAGAAATTATTCTTTCTGCCTGGCCCTTCAGTACCCCAGTATCAGAAAGTGATAAGAGACGGATTCTTCTGCTTGCCCAAAGTTCTTGGCTTCATCTAAGTGAGTACCGATTTACATCAGTAGAAAAGGTGCACAGACTCAACATTTCTCCTCAACTACTTCATTCTGAGATAGAGCTGGACACAATGGAGATGGGAAGGACAGAGCAAGCTGTGCAATTTTCTTCTCTTTGTATATTTCTCTTTTAGTCTGACAGGAACACTGGTGATTTCTTAACTCTTATTGGAAGGATCTTTGGAAAGTAGTTTGGGGTTTGTTTTCTTATTTGGCTTTAAAGCCATGCCTCCACTGCCTCATTGATAAGCCTGCCTTAAGAGCTTGAATAGCACTGAAGAAAATCAGTGCTGCTGTACTCAGGACAGACATTGACAGCAATTTTAAAAGGACATGAACACCCATCAAAGCATAGGCAAGTAACTCAGTGCGCAAACCCTTCATGGAAATATTTGCTACACTTAATGTCACTTTAAAAGTTCAAAGAAACATCAAAATATCTTTGGTTAACTCTGCTTTAAAAGAAATGGGATGTTCACCTACATTGAAGCTGTAGTTTACATTCAATGTTGTGGTGAAAACATAGGTATAATAAACCTGCCAAGACAGGGCTGTTTCCCCGAGGAGGGCTGAAAGGGACCAGCACCCAGACAGGACAGGACAGCAGCGTGAAGCAATTCCAACCGGGGATAAAACTAAAAGGAGAGGTCGAGAAGCAAGTGGGAATCACCATAAGTGTTCATGTTCTCCCTCTGAATCTATGCACAACTTAAACCATCAGTAAGGATGGTTTTTGCTCCTACTGGATGATGTATCTGTATCTTGTGCGCACGGGAAAATCATGCACACAAACTTTAATATTGTCATGACTCCAGGACAGTGACAGAACTGAAATTACCTAGAGCCTGTTACACTTAAGAATAGGGTAAAAAAAAAAAAACAAAAAAACCCCAAACAAACAAAAAACAAACAAACAAAAAAAACCACCACAGAAAATACGTAAATCTACTGCTCCTGGACTTCTGGCCCACATCTCTGTAATGTGGGCATTCTAAATTTTGTCAGAATCAGCTGTGATCCATTCCAGCAGCTCCTCAGCAATCCAATTAACCTATTGCTATCCTAGCTCCTTACCTACTTCTGAACTGTGTTACAAGGAATGAAGTCAAAGAAGTTGAAGAAAAAGGGAAACAACATTCTCTCTATGTAAATTTTTCTAAGTTTCTGAGAGTGTAAGTGGAAAGAGACTACAGGAATCTGTATCTTAATGAAAATTTAATTACTAAATCCATCGAGCCCCAACTGGTGCAGAACTGGCCCAATCCAAGCATCCCAAAGGAAACCAACAAACAACACACACACACAAAAAAAAAGCTATTATCCTCCAAGTTAATGAGTGGGGTCTTGATAAGTTTTCTCAGCTATCTCCAGTGTCCTGGTTTACCCAGTCTTTAAGGTGCATCTGGTCTTGTTTTCAAATTTGTTCTGTAAGGACAACATTTTGTGTCACCTGAGTTTGGAAGGAAGGCTAAGAGGGCAGGAGTCTCCCAGCTGAGGCTGAAATACATGATGTACAATCCCCTAAACCAGGGACTGTGGTTGTACAGCCACATGCATTTTCTGCCAGGACTGAGCCCACTCTGTATTATTGTGTCTGTACTGTCTTGTCCATCTTGAAGGCAGGAGGAGATAGGGCAGGTGGACCTAGCAGGATCCCACACTCATGCTGAAGCCTCAGCGTGTTCCCCTCTGTGCAGAGTGTATTCCTGCTGGCTGTGCAGTGCCCCCACTCCTAACACCTGCAGCATCCCATTTAATTGCTGCCTGGGGCTGGCAGAGTAACTCAGCTGTTTGACAGCATCAGTGCAGGCTGCACTGGCTCGTGGGCTGACCTGTTCACCATGACAATTATTAGGGTTATGTTCACCTTTCATTAGTACAGAAACACGTGCCTTCCCTGCCCTTCTGCATCAAGGGAAAGCATTGGCACTCACACACCTACACACAGGTGTGTGTGGCTCTTTTCTCATGTATTTATTGTTTATCTTTTCTTTCAGGAATCATACTCGGAATGTGTTGCTGTCTGAGCTGTCACTGCTTGTCACATTACAGTAATGATCGCTGCTTTCAGAAGCCAGTTCAGGTTGTTTAATCATCGCTTCCCTCCAGGCTGTCCATCACAGGGTGGTCGCCAGGCAACAGCATCAACAGACAGGGCTGTGGGTGGCTGATGATGGGAAAGAGGAGGAGGACGGAGCACACTAACATTTGCAGGGAGGAAGAACTCACGTTCCCATGGGAGAGGGAGATACAGGAGCTGCTGAGTCTATCTGATGGGATCCCAGCCTGCAGCTTCATGAAAGTAACAGGGATTTCAGTGATTGCAGAACCCAGTGCTTTGGTGTAATGAAAAAAAAGATGCCAGATGCTGGCCCACGGCACAGGAATGCAGAGCTGAGTTCCTTGCTTCAGCTCTCACGGGTGTCCATGGTCCAAGTGCCTCCATCACAGGTGGGATGGCAGGGCCCTGACATCCTGCCCTGGGCACAGCCTGAGGTAACAGACAGCTGCTATCAAACACAGTTATTCCTTTAACCACTTTAAAATGAGTTGTTTTGGAGGGGATGAGGAGTTTCTGAAGAAAAAAGAAAGACCACATGTCAACTTACAAAAGCTGAAAATAAACCAGAAGGCAACACCAAACTGGAAACTTTTCATCCAAAAGATGAGCCGGAGAATTATTTTGTTTCATTTTGTTTTCCAGGATATACACAATTAAACAGTCATTTGTTATTGAAACAAACAGACACAGATCTGCATCAAAGCATCTTTCAGTTACAATAGCCTAAATTTTTATTACTTAACTTTATCACTTCATCTGTAGCAACATTAGCCCACTGGATGCAGCCTAAGCCCACACCTATGTAGGCCAGATCTATATTCCTCTTATCTCAAGCCAAGGTTCTGTCTCCCTTAACATTTTGAGAGTGTGGAAACACGAACAAATGAAGTGGAGGAAGTGTAGTGCAGTCCTTCTCCGTGCTTCAGTCCTCAGCCAGAAAAACATCTCATGGAATAACCATCCTCCAAACTCCTCTAACTAGTGATATTTCACCACAGACCTACGCATTTTGAAATTAAGTTTAATGTAGGTGCTCTTTTGCTCTTATTAATCTGTTTATCCTGTCCTAAAAAAAAAAAAAATTCTATTAATTTTTAATCAAAATAAGATCACACTTTTATTTGCAGCTAACCATTTCCAAAATTTGATTTTGTTTACAATAATGACTAATTTAATAATTTTATCTTTTATCTACATAAATGGGTTTTTTTTCTTGGAAACCTGAAATGAAAGCAACAGAAAGTAAATTAATTTTCCACATCACAGTCTTTGGCATACAGAGCTTGATTTTGACAATAAATGTTGGTTTTTTTCCACTAGAAAAATATATTTAGACTTACCTATAGGTAAATATTTTTAAAAATAAGGTCCTCAAATATCAGTTTAAATTTTTAGTGGAATTCACTTCTCCTAGGTCTGTTTTCAGAGAATATTCAGTGGAAAATACTGACACAATTTTTGGCCAAGACAGGGTGTATCTAAAGCTTTATAGTGACCCAATGGCACACACAGAAAGGGAGCATATGACCTCTTTCAACTACTGAAAATATACCTTGGATTTACAAGAAAAGTTTTCCAAGCAAAGTGCATTCCAAATTATTAAGTGGCATTCATTTTCACATTAGTGAGGGATTTCTCACTACTTTCTGAATCAAGGAGTTTATGATTACTTCACCCCCTGCTCTCCCCAAAGAAAAAAACTGCACCTGAGAAAATCACATATTGAGTGGGGACAATTTATGAAGATGAAAACGTGCCTACATTTGTTACATAAAATATTTCCCTTGAATTATTTTCTCAAACTTAAATTTAGTGGGGGAGGTGAGAATGAGAAAGAAGAGAAATGTTTGAGAAAAGACATGGCATGTCTCCATTGGGTTATCTAAATAGCCTGAGATTTTCTAAAGAGCATATCACTTCCTCCTGAAGATGTGCATGAAAATTATCTGCAAGAGCTCATGGTACTGCTGTCTTTAAACGATCACCAGCAAAGATGATATGAAACCTAATACAATTAAACTGACACTAATTTGGGACCTGGTGTCCTGAGAGATCAAAAGCTTCTCATGTGTAGATAAATACTCTCCACCCAAAATGACTCTCATCTTATCTCTGAGTTTTCACAACAGGACAAGAGAAGTCACAAGGTCCATGACTCCCTTCACCTTCCTGCCCTGCAGAAGCAGTTCTGCCCCCCAACCACAGCACAGGGAGAGTGCATTGGAGGCCCTGTCCCAGCATGGTGATGAGGATATTTGATGAGGATATTGCTCATGATGAGGATATTTGGCACTGACATCCCCCCATAGCAGTGGGAACAGGGTCCACCTTCCCACCTTCTTCCCCCGCACCTGCATCTCCATCTCTTCCCTCAGCCTCCTCATCCATGCTTGTCCCATGTCAGGGGCACCTCAACACACCCTCCCTGAGCACGTATGTTCCTGGAACAGCACAGGGGAGTTCACAGGCAGCTTTGAGCCCCAGTGTGCAGTCACAGTGTGGCATCACTCCCTTGCTGAGGGACACAATGGGATGTTAATTTAAGTTCTTGGAGACCCTCTAAAAGAAAGGAATTACATTTTAGGACATATCCTAAAGTATCCTTTTCCATCTTAAAGCACTTTTTTTCTAAGCTCCTGGAGGAGAGAAAGCACAGTAGCAAGTAGAAGTATTATTGTGTTACCAGCACTGAGAACTAGGGATTAAGGGCTTGTTGGCTTGTTGTTTATTAAGGGATTGTTGTTTGAGTTAATAGACAGCCAAATAAAATTCAAATTGGCACAAAAAAATTTTTATCACATCAACTTTTATATGCATTTAAAATTCCAAAATGATTAGTCCATCACCCAGTGCTGCAATTTGAATTGAAATGAAGGCCCATTTTCATTTAACATAAAAATGTCAATTAGCGCTGCGGGACTCACTGATTTTTTGGTTGGTTGACCAGATATAAAAAAAACTAAAAAAAAAAAAGTGCCTTGTGTCAGTCTTATTTTCTTCCTCCTCCTATGAAATGTAAACTTGAATGTAGCTTTGTATTTGGACAACCAGGACCCAATAAACACAGCTTTTATGATAATACCAGTTTCTTAAATGTAGGCAAATACAGTTTGAGATGCTCTACAATTTCCAGACCTGGGCATCAGGCAGTTCCACAGAATGGCCTTACCCTGTGAAGCAGCAGCTAAAGGCACTACCATCTCAAGTGCCACAAGATGCTTCTGTCTGGGACACGGAATCAAGATTTTTGTATTACTGGATCATTTTTAAACATAGAATATAGGAATCAGAAATCCATTCCAAAAACTCTGATTTTATTCAAAACACACACAAAAAACCCCCCCTGATGTTACATTTAAACTGTCACGATTTTGGCTTGTTTAGGGATATTTCTTAGGAGCCTTGGGGTCAGAGAAAAAAACAATGTGAACCTATGAAATGCCCTGTCCAAGCTACAATAATGTTTTCCAGAGGAAGATATCTTTGACGGGGCAGTTATACTCACCTCACTGGAGCTCTGCACAACATGAGGGCTTAACTCAGTCTGACACAGTATGAAAGGCCCAGAGGATGTAAGATTGTCCAAGGCTAATGCTGACCTTGCAGCCCTTCACATGTAAAGCTGTGTCACAAGTGAATGGGTCAAAATGGTCTCTAACTGTTCCAGAATGAATTAAGGACTTCTGAATTCCCTCCTTCCCCCTCTGGACTGACCTCATCATGATCGTCAGGTCGGAGAAATACAAAAGTCTTATTTGAAGTCAGAAGGAAAGAGAGAAATCCATTTTCTATTATAAAGTACAGTATTAAGAAGATTGAAAGCTATAACCCCATTGCTTTATACAGTTTATAGCCTCTCAATATTGCATCAATGCCAGTTGCAACTGTCAGAGCTCTTCCATTATTCTCCTTAATCTCTCCTCATGATGGGATTTGCATATCCCACCTGTCAGTCCAGGCAGAAGCTCCTCACCATCTCCCAGATGCTTTCACAGAGGCCAGAATCACACAATGACAAGCCTTTCTTCTAGTCCTCACAGATTCTCTTTCACTTACTGCTTTCTCTCAGAGCATGGCTATTCTTATTAACAATTTCCCACATATCCTATTTCATATTCTGCATATGAAAAGCCTGTGTTTCATCCGGTCAAGAAATATATCTAGAGATGGACTGCAACACAGAAGAAAGAAATGCTCTGGCTATTGACTCGGTTTTTTTGAAAACTCAAACACACAGGAAAAAAAACCAAAACAAAAAAGCCCTCAAGACCTCTGGTTACAGACTTAAAGCCTTTTCCAAAGTTACAGGAAATTTTCTGCTGTTTCCACTCACTGAAGAACTTTTAAAAGAGATTTCATATCTAGAGCAGATGTGAAGCATTTTGTTATCAAACAGTAGTAAATATAGTTCAGAAGACAAAAATTTGAAACAGAAAACTTTTAGAAATATTTTAATTTGACTTGTGGGGAGTTTTTTTCTGGTTTAAATTCCCGTTTTTGATTCCTCAGTTTTTATTCAGCCCTTCTAAAATATATTCTCATTAGCTCTAGCAAGAGATTAGCCTGAAACAGGCTCAGCATCTGGTGCATTACAGTCTTAATACTATTATGTACTGTTGTAATATGTACATAAAACATACTATGTCTCTCTGAAGTATTTTAATGCAGGCATCTTCCTCAGATGAATGTTTTTTGGAAGCTGTTTTGAGCACACTAGGAATCAATCTAAATGTGAAATGACTGACCCTGGGGTCATTTCACACCATGGGTCTCACTGTGCATCTGGCATCCATACAAGCATCCTTAAAATATACATCCTTAAAACCTTGATTACTTTAAAACTCTTCCCTTCTAATGTAATTGCCATTGGAAGAAGGGAGCAATGGGCTATCACAGCATCATCCAACATAATGCCAGTGACTCACAGGATGATATTGGCAGATTCTTCATTCATCCCTGATGGTTTTACATTGGAGCCACAGCTCTGACAGCAAGGGAAGGAAAGAGGCTACCAACTACATCCTGTTGCATGAACATAGCATTTGAATGAAGTCTCCCAGTGAGATGATGTCAGAAGTAACATTGTGATTGTGATCCCCAATTCTGGACTGAACGGAAGAACACTGGCAACTAAAGGTACTGTCGCCATGCCTTTACTGCTTCACTTGTAAAAAGAAATACATTTGTTATCATCTGCATGGCATTGCATTCATCAAAAGCAAAAATTGGATTCAAATTCAGGTTCTTGGTGACCTGACTCCTAGAAATGCAGAGTTTACTTTCCACAACCCGTTGTATAAGCAGATACAGAAAAAACAGTGCTTGCTTGATTTAGCAAACCAGAGGCTGAGGGGGAATATGATCGCTGCTTGTAAAATAATTCCAAGGGGCGTAAGTGCCAGGGAGGGAAAATAACTTTAATTAAAAGGAACACACACAAATGAAAAAAAAAATTAATCTAAATTGCCCAATGGCAGTGTTAAAACAGAAATCAGACAGTAGTTTCCAACAGCCAGGAGAAAAAGGCTTGGAACAACTACACAGAAAGGAAGAAGGCAATAGAAGGGTGAGTTCAAAGATACCCAACTCTTTGTAAGATGCAGTTTTATCAGTTCATGGCTGTAGGATGCAGTACTTGCTGGAGCCATGTGATGTTCTTGAAGTTCCTAATTTAAAAAGGAGGTCTGAACACTTCAGCTAAAAATCCAACAACACTTTATTCACAATTACTTTATCCAGATGGAAATACAGTGCATGTGAAACATATAGGTGCCTTTGTTTTTATTGCTTTACCTCAGCCCATTTTGTCCTGTCTATAGCATTAAGTAAAATCTTGCAAGCAATACCTAATGTAGAGTCTCATATTGTCTAAAAGCTTTCCCATAAGAGCCCTAACTCTTCCCCTGTTGCCTACTGTAATCACTTGACAACAGCAATTACAACCTTGCAGGCTTCATCCTGCACCTGACCCACCAGTTGTATCAATCTTCTACTGTGGATGGAATAAAAAACCTGTCTGGCCATGGTTATTTTGCATCTAGGTCCGACTCCATCTCCGTATCTCCATCAGTCTGTTGAGGCTCTGCTGTTGCAGAGGACCTATGAGTTCAGCTTTGTCTTTCTAAACATCTGTAAGTCACAGAAGTTTGAACAAGCTGTTTACAGGTACCATGATCATGTAAAAAGCCCGGTCCCAGGGCTTTTAAGCAGCAAGGTACATGCTCAAATTCTTTGCCACACACTTTGAGACGTACACCAACATCCAGCCCAGGAGAACACTCTGTCCAGTGCAAGGCAATAGCAAACTGCCATTATAATAAATGAATCTGAAACTAATGCTGCTTTCCTTCACCACATTGTATATAGCACAAGCTGTAGCATCAAAGCACTTGCTCATACTCCCTTACCTTTTGACCTCTTCCAATTTTTTTGCTCTTTCTCCAGTACAACTTCAAATGAACAAGTAAGGCACTGATTTCACTCCAAGCCAACCTAGGACAGAAAGTCTTCATTTTTTGTAAGCTCTGAGAATCATCTGTATCCCAAAAGTTTGCAATAGACATCATCTAGAGACTTGCTTCTCTCCATTAAAACCAAGTCTCTCTTTTAGCTCCACACATAAATCTCTGCTAGTTGTTTTCTCCTAGTCTATAGCACCACATTAAGGGAGCTATGGGGACTCCAAATCTACAATGTTTGGATACACCACATCAAGAAGCACATTTGATACCTCTGGGAGTTAGGAAACCTGCCAACTTCCACACTGATGATGAGATTTCTCAGTGGTACAAAAATGCAGGAGATCTCACTAGTGTATCTTGTAGCAGAGGTTTGAAAAAGATTTTATCCCATATGATCTTTTACTCTTGTTTCTCTAGGGGCCAATGCAAAGACCCTCAGAATGTACCAATGCAGGTAAATTAAGTAGCACCAGGACCCATTTACAGACTCAATATTCTATGCTCTTATTATATTGTCAAAATAATTCCAGGCAGAGTGCTGGCATGGGCCAGCTAACACCTTCTTCCATCATTTTCAGGCAGTTTGGGACTCAGATCCTTTACAGCATTCAGTTTTGCTGCAGCCAATCTTCTCTACAGACTGAAAGACCTCAGGGTTGTGGAGATGACAGACAACTTTGGGTGGCCTCACTCACTTCCACTGTATTCCATGAAAGCCTGAAGCCCACCTGTATTTTCATACAACACTTCATGCACTCCTGATTTCATCCTCATCAATCACCTGATAAGCCATGCTCCCTACACCTACTCTGGGGAGCTCCTGCTGACTCCCCTGGTGAAACAGCCAAGATAGACAGGAGAGATTAAAGCACGTGTGAAGTGTGTCCCTATAGATGTGTACAGGACAAGCTCCAAGTGTCTGGATATGAATATTGTTCTGGAGAACAAGCTGCCCCAAGAAATACCTGCAGTCATTGACAGGCCAAAATAATCCCTGATATAAAACAATTTGTGTTGATGGAGTGATAGCTGGATAACTTGGACTACTATTTATTATTCTTATTCTATCTGAGGCTGAGCATACAGCAAGTTCATCCTCAGAGCAGAATGCCATCAGTTCAATGGCACACACTCAACATGAAATCACAGCCAAGCCTGAAAGAAGCTGCAAACACCCAGAACAATCCCTTACAGAAATCAGGAGTCCTTTCAGGGGTTCCTTCTCCTCCACCATCAGAATTGCAATTATATCCCAACCATTATCAAAATAAGGATACAAGGAAGCATACTGAGGCTGGCAAAATCAGGTACATTGTAATAGAAAAACTTGGTGGTGGCAATGCTTTAATTTTCCAGTTTTTCCGCCAAAATGGATTTCAGGTATTTTGAGCTTAATTTTTGTTTTTTCTTGCACTCACAGAGATACTGCAAACTATGATCATCTTTTTACTGCCCCTCTGCCTGGGCAAAAGCTGTTTGTGAGCAGTACTTACAGAGCACATAAAAGTGGAAATGGGAAGAGGGTGTGTTGCATCCCCATACCACAGCATGGAAACGCCAGCAGGAAGCTGGCAGCTACTGCTGCAGGAGTGCAGCCAGGGCACTGGGGTTACACAGCATCCCTCACAAGCAGCACCGCAGGATCCTCTGTGACCCATATGTAGGCAGAACTACGTGTGCTGTACCCTAAAGGAAGCTTTTCACCCCGAGCCCTTCCCACTCCCAACTCCTTCATAGATGGGTACCCAAAACCTCCACACAGAGACAACGGGTCGGTGACACTTTGGGTTTCCTACTGAACACACACCTTTGCTTCAGCTGAGCCTGGACAAGCCTGCTGTGTATCGAGCTTCTGCTGGGACCCAGATTCACTTAGTGTTGTGAGGGGGATGCAATCACAGCACAAAACAGCACAGCACTGCCAGAGCCCCAAGCAGCTAAGGGGCTGTAGTAACCCTGTGCACAATGCAACCTGCAACATTTTGGGAAGGACAGTGACAAAACATTTCCCCACAGCTTCCTGAAAACATTTTTACACCAGGACACTCAGAAAGTAAATCAGTCCCTGAAAATAACAACCCACAGTACCACAGTGGGCTGAAACACCTACATATGTATATGTGTACCTAAACACATAACTAATAACAGCAGATGTGTCTTGATAAATGTACAGATGAAACATCATTGCAGTGATAAGACCAGAAAAACTGATGCCTGCTGGCTGACTTTTTATATCAGAATCCTTTTCCTTAGCAAATGGGTCACTTGAAACCAGTGTCAGCCTCAATTCAATTTGTGTGAACAGACCTGAGTTCCTACAAAGCAGCTTCTGTTCACACAACTATTTAAGAACAGGCTAGCTGAGTTGTGAAGAAAGGGGAAAGTCCTTCAAAACGGAGATGACAAGAACTCCCCTGTCAATTAATTGATTAAAAAGCTCCTGATGAGACCATAAAACCATGTCCCAATTAACTAGGGCTGAACCCCACAGTGAGGTCCTTAAGACATCCGCTGCAATTCTAAATTGAGCAGCTGAATACAATCTATACCAAAAGGAATTCATAATGACTAGACTGTCATTTCAAAATGCTATCAGGCTCCTAGTATGAAAAGCTGAAAGGGAGGCCAAGGATTTCTGCCAAAAGCCAGAAACTTTCTGGCATTACAACCACAGACACCTTAGAGGAGAAAAGCCGAGTCCCCATTTCTCCTGGGAAGTTGTATGGGCAACAACCACTTAGTGGCGGCATCCCTTTCTCTCTCATTAGCATTCTACTTTGCTGTCTCTAAAAAGCAAAGTTGGAGCATTTGGACAGACAGACCCCTCCACTTCTGCTAGTCCACAAGCAGAGGTAAGGGCAGACAGAAAGCACATCAAGTAAATCACACTGCCTTCCTTGGGTCTCAGCCTTCAGCTCCAGGTAGCTCTGCAGCAGATGCTGGAGGGACGCAGGGCTCAAGTTAACCTGGTGACTTTGATGCCATTATTGCTGCAGCCTGGAAACCAGTTGCCTACATCTCTGGCCAGTTTTGTTCTGCTTGGCTCAAGTTGGAGCTGTCCTGCTGCCGTTCCTGAGAAAGGTCCAGGTTATAGGGAGAAGACAAAAAGTGTCCTGTTTTAAACACCTTGGTGACAAGAGGCAAAAAGCTTTATCCCCTACACAGAGGCACCTCGCAGGCTAAGTCCTGAAGCCTTCTAGCATCTCCACATCAGCAGGACCTGGGGATGAGCCTCTGGGCTGGCGTGGGCACCCAGGGCTGGCAGGAAAGACAGCAACGAGGGTTTTTTCCTGGCCTTCCTTACAGCTGATCCTCCAAGGCTCCGGACTGAGGGCTACCCTGGGGAGAAGGCAGGATGGGAGGACGGATCTCCCCTAGACCGACCCTTCTCCTTCGCGCCGCGGGCGGTGGCAGTGCTGTATCCCTCTCTGCTCCGGGGCGAGGAAGAAGGGGGCCGGAGGGGGATGTGCTCAGCGGGCGGGCGGGCAGCGGAAAGTTTTTCTGCTCCAGAAGAATGGCCCTTTTGAAGCCCTTCTGCCCCACTGCACTCTGCCGAGCGAAGCTAATCCCCGGCGCCCGGAGGCGCAAAATCCACCTCGGAGAAGAAAACCCCCACCCCGCATCCCTCAATCACACACCACCACC
>VXAU01000669.1:1960872-2042586 GCA_013399695.1 Formicarius rufipectus
GAGCCCCGCGGGCTGCGGCCCCGCCGCACCGAGCCCGGCCGCCCGCCCGCCGAGGGGGAGCCCTGGCCTCGCAGGGGTCGGTCCTCGGCCGGAGCTGCTCCCGCCGCTCGGGGACGGCGCTCCCCGGCCACTTTGTCCTTCTCCCGCATCACTCGCCGCGTCTCCCAGCCGCTGAATTTCGTCCCTGCGGGAGCAGGGGCAAGGGTCGCTCGCAGCCCGGCATCCTCTGTCCCGGCCTCTTGCCCTCTCTCACCTCCCTTCTCCCCGAAGAACCTCCTCTGCTCCTTCTCTCCTCTGTCGGTCCTCAAGTGCATCAGTAATCCCTGCTGCGGATGCTGCTGCGGATGCACCTGGGAACGGCAGGATCTGCAAGTTATTTCTGCGCCGGTAAAGCCAAAAGTGAAGAGGAAAAGCCATGTCCAGTACAGGAGAGCAACGTGCCAGGCTGGGTACCAGCCAGCAACTTTTTCCATCGCTGCCGACTGCTGATGAGTGCGAGGGAGAAAGAGCAAGGAGCGAGGGAGCCGGGCGCTGCCGATTCACCCGCCGCAGGGTACACACGGCCAGAACTCCGTAAAGTTTCAGACTCTGCTGTGCTGGATGCAGCCGAGGGATAGAGGAGACAACTTTCTTCTCCTATTTCCCCCCCCCCTTGTTCTCTTTTCCTTCTTTTGCACTTTTCCTCGGTTTTTCTCTTTTCTCCCTCTTTTTTCCTTTTTTTTTTTTTTCCTTTCCCAAGACTGGCGTTGCTGATCAAGCTTGTGATGGAAGGCAAAGCCACAACCACACGGGGGAGGAGCTGAATTGAAATCAGAGAGAGAGGGAGAGAGAGAGGAGCAAATCCTGCCTGGTGATTTCTCCCAGCTGCCTCTGTGGAAGTCACAGCTCGCTCCTCTCCGGCTCGCTCTCTCTCTGCTCCCTCTCACTTCGTCGCTTCTGCATCACACTCCGCCTGTAGCCGCCCCGCCAGGACGCCCCGCGCCTGTGTCGTGAGTGGTTGGTTACTCACTCCCTCTCTCACACACACACTCCAAGCACTTACCCCAACTTTTAAACTCAAATCATCCGGTCCTTTCCTCCCCTACACTTCCCATCATCTCAAGCTCCTGAAACCTGCTTCCCAAAATACTGAAACCACTACACATGGACTGGAAGCAGATAGGCGAAGTGAAGAAACAATATACGCATATGTATGTACACGTGTGTATAGTCTTTCCAGAGGAAATATTGAATTCGATTAATTAAGTGGCCTTAAATATCTGAGGAGGGTCTGAAATTCTTTTCTTCTTTTCCCCCGTGAGCGATATAAGTGCACGGGAGTTTCTGGGAATAGGCACCTGTGCTTGATTTCACAGAGGGGAAAGTTGCATTTCTACCTCTCCGTTCCCTCCTCCGCTTTTGATTCACTGTACTGTCATTTACCGTAGCTGCTGATGCTTAGATAAATTGGTCATGCACGGCAGAGATGTATCCACATAAATGCTGATGGCGACAGGGACAAGGTTTTGGAAATGAAATGACAGCAGTTGGTGCCGGGAGGCAGGGAGAGGGAGATTCCCCTCCAGTGATTTATCTGCAGAAGAAAAGCCCTTTCTGCTCTAGCTCTCTCACGTTTTCAGGACCAGCAATTTCACCACCAGGAGCTGTGGTCCTCTTTTAGTGGGTCTCTTCCCCAGGGAGCAGTCCTAGTGGTGGCCAGAGGAGATCACCAAACCCTGCTTATAGAGGCTGGTGACTGCTGGCCACGGAAGCCGCTGGTCCCTGACCACAGGCAGCGCTCTTGGTGACTGCCTACACAGCAGGACAGGAGCCTGAACCTTGACCGGCACTTGAAAATGTCCACATGCTTTAAGACTGGAGGGAATTAAATTCTCTTTCATTGGAAATTTATTCCATCCCTCTCTGCCTGCTCTCACTCATTCCCATTTGATTTACAAGAGTTTATTTTTTAATTAATTTTTTTAAACATTTCCTTCCTGACATGGAAGACCTTATTGATTTTTTTTGGCAGGGCATTTCAGAAAGAGATTTACAGATTTGTTCCACATTCTTCTAGAGATTTCACTCAAATGCTCACTGGTGACACATCTTGGGATATTAGCACAAGACCAGAGGTGAAGGGAGACTCACAGTAATTCAGGTTAGGCATAACTTCACACTGCTTACAACAATGATGGATTGTCTGCAGTGTAACCACCAGACCTCAGCTAAATCTACCAATTAACTGTATACCTGTTTCCACATCTCCCAGCTAAATGGTTACTATTAGTTACAGCCTGTCGGGTAATAATTATAATTAGCACTTTGCACTTAAACAACTCCGTTCCCTTACTAAGCTCAAAGCTCCTCACAAAAGCCGCTTCTGTTGTATAAATGGAGGTGGAGCTACTTCATTATGAACCCAATCCTTTGTCTTCTATACAATAGATTGACCAGATGGATCTGTTCCAAAGAATGCACTAAAGAGTGTCACCTTCCTAGCACAAGTATCTTAAAGAGGCCTTAATCTAAAGGGGTAGGATTCAAAGAGATGATTAGGTGAGACATAAAATGAGTTTGGAAGAATGAATTTAGTAAGAGGTCAAAAGAAATTTCTCCTGGGATTGTAATAAAGATTTGCATGCCAATGAGTGGCTAAGGCTAATGAGAGAAACAATCTAGCTGTCTCCTTTAGGCAGATGATTGTCTCTGGATTGTGATCAGTGGCCAGTGAATGATATGGATGTGCCTGGTAGAGCACACCTTATACGTTCTGAGTGCACTACATCTGCAGAGCTCTTCAGCAAATGTACACAACTCAGTCATGGAGAGAGAATACTGCACCTGACCTGAGGACCGCAGTCCCTTTTTCCAGCATAAGCTTTGCTGTGGGTGGATATAGGACAGAAATACAGTGTAAGCCTTTCCCTGATCCCTATTTCCAGGAATCATCAGTTTAGGATATTCCAGCACCTGATCCTTTACATTTAATAGATACAGATGTACTTGTTTTCCCAAAATTTGTCTAATCTGTATTTATACTCTTGGTGTCTGAGGCATGCTGTGGTAGTCAAGTTTACAATCAGATTATCTGTGCTTTTGAACACTTATGGTCTGCACTTATCTGAAAGAGACATTTTAAATCGCTGTAATCTAATCTTGCTGCCAGCCATCTTTCTACCACAGATGATGTGATGATTGAGCTGTCAGAGATAAGAAACGGGAGTCTTTGGCACAAAAGGATAATCTCCTGTCTTTTGAGGTAAGGGATAGCTTTCTGAGTTGGGAGCCAAAGTGAGCCTCTATGCTATCACTGGAAAGGGGCTGAGTTCATATACTCAGTTAAAAACTGGTGTGTAGTGACTGAACTCAATAGCTGTGCTCACGAGAAAGGAAAGGCTGCATTCATGGCTTTCCTGACCTGAGGCACCACCTGTTTCCATACCACATGTCCAGCTCCAACATGTGGTTAAATGTTTTCCATTAGAGCCCCTACCCGTTCAGGACACCGCTCTTCTGTTTCACACAGCTGATATTACCCTGAAAAGAGGCGGGGAACGAGCCCTGGGAGCCATAAAGCAGTAGGCATTCATTGGCAATGTAAAACATGGTGCTGTGAGAAAACACAAAAAATTCCGTTTTTAGCTGGCCTCTTCAGCTGCTGCTTTTGCCAGAGTAAGGAGTAGCAGGTGGTGTTCTTCACCCCCTTCACTCTCCATCCTGCTCTGCACCAGGGAGGAACTACCTCAAAGGCAGACATTTGCACAGATATGAGAGTGTCTGAGGCGGTTCTTGCTGTTTGGTCAGGAAGAACAACCCAGAATCTAGTGAAAGAGTTAGGTACCAGTTCTGGGCAGGTGTTGCAATGGAGCAAACATCTTCCTTGGGATTTATGTAGCCTTGAGAAGAGAAGCAGGAACAGAATGAACCATGGACGAGTACACAAATCTTCACTTGGTCAGGTTCTGAGACAGGTAGAAATATGGGCTTGATCAAGGATGTAAATCCTTGTGACAATGATTGCAATAATCTGCCATCTGCAGGAATCCTTTCCTCTGGAGGGTTTCACACTTGCAATCAGACTACTCGTGAAAATGCGGTCCTGAGAGATTTCCTGGCTTCACAGTATTCCTGCCTTCTGAAACAGGCTAGATGATCTGCCCTGCATGGTGGAAGCACCTCAGGGACCATACCAACGTTGTCTGCAACGTGATGAAGTAGAAAGGAGGAATGAAAGATGATACAGAGACAGAAACAGAGTTGGGTGGGCTTAAGCAGATATGTTTTTAACATAGGACAGGGGCATAACATAGTGTGGTCTATCCTGGACCCAAATGCACTTAAGGAAAAGGAGTATAATCTTTTCCTAGTAAATATTTGTATAATTGGGTGTTTGTGAACTTACACTCATTTTAAATCATCAGTTTTCTCTGTAAAGACTGTGTAATGAAGGGAGACCAAGAAGAACACTGCTCCATTGATTCCTATAAAGCCACGGTGAGTGATGAATACTATAGTTTGACTTTATACATAATTCCTCCAAATGGAATATCTGGTGAAAAAAACCCAAGCAAACAAAGAACAAACACCAAATTAGGATACAACAGGACTTGTTTAGAGAGAAGAAAATTAAAAAAAAAAAAGCCTTTCAATTGTAAGTATCACAGAAAGATCTTTTTTTTTTTCCTAAAGAGGTTCTGGATGCTTCATTCTTTAAATAAAATAGACACTAATTACAGACATCAAAACAGCTATTTCCAAGTGCTTCTTATTTCACAGAACGACTGGAAATTATTTACTTGTGTTGTTTATTTTGAAGCGTATTTTGATAATTGCTACATAGGTATCATAAGAAGTAAGTCCTATAACTTACATAAGGACAATGCTTTTGACACAAAAATTATTTGAAAAAAAAATGGAACTGAAATAAAATCTGTGTCTTCTTTCCCCTGAGTTTCATTTCCCCCCCTCAGATTATTTTTGGAAAGGTGATGAAACTATTTATTTTTGACACTAATAATTCCTCTGAATTAATTAACATGAAAGCTCTCCTTTGTTATTCCACACAATAAAGCCCCAAACCAGTACCATCCCAAAATTAGACTTCTGCAGCTTTTAACAGGGGTTCCCATTCATCTGCAAATGTGTTGCAATTTTGCTTTACTTGCCATAAATATTAACAGCGAGGGCTTTTTGTTCTTTTACTCCCTCTTGCTGCAGCCTGTTGCAGAGACTGAGGTTTAAAGCAATCCCAAAAAAAGTGCAAGACTTTGCCACTTTATGATTTAAAGACCCACCTTACTTTGCTAAATCCTCAAATGAAGGGTTCACATAACAATTTATCTGGCAAGGAGAGCTGGGCATTGAGCAGATTCGATCAGTGTGATTGCCTGCAAGTACAGGAAAGTGCTCATCTCCAACATGTGGTTGCAGTTTTCCTCAAAGCCTGTTTATACTGAAATATCTAGAGATGCTTACCAGCCAGCAGCTCTCTCTGGGTTCAATAGGGGTTATCTGGACCTTTCTCTTTTGGAAAATCCCTCCTGTAGGCTCCTCTGTTTCACTTCCACTTCAGGATCCAGGGTTTTCACATCATCCAACCTCACATTTTATTCTTTGGGTCCAGACCTCCTTTCTGGTCTTAATGGCAGAATAGACATTCCCTGGGCCAACTGTGCACAATTATTTCAGTGATAAACCAAGAGCAGATTTGCTGTGGGTGGCATGGAGCATGTTACCCCCCCAAATAAGCCTGAACTCCCACTCAGGTGCTGAAGCAATACTAACCTGGCTGCACCACTATCACATCTACATTATGCTGAACCAAGCAATCTCTGCCACAACCCTGGGATTGAATCCGACTTCTCTAGTAACATCTGCTCCTCTGTCCTGGCTTTGAATTCACTTGTCCAGTGATCCTCTCCCCGTGTGATCTGGAGACATCAACCCATTGCCACTCTGTGCTCCTGAGTGCTGCTCCCCTGACAAGTATTACCATGGAATTTAAGAGCTGAAAAAAACACAGATCACAGAAGACAGTGGATGAGAAAATCTGCTGCTTGAAATTCCCAGCTGACATTCTCTCTTGATCAGCTTTTGCAGCCTAAGAAACCTGGAAAGCTGCCCTGAAAAGCTGGTCTTAGATTCTGCTGGGTTTCATAGTTAGTTGAGTGTAAAGTAGAATTGCAAGGACTGCACTTATATCAGGACTGCTTGTACTTAGCTAGTGCTCTGAGCTTGCAGCTAAGGAGAAAACTGAGCTGGAGCTCACAGATAGAATGAGCTTTATTACAACAACTTTTAAACTAGTAAACATTGGCCAGTGGAGGAAGCCTGAGGTGTACCTCGTACTCAACTGATTCACCACCGCCAGTATGAATGATAACCACAGGGATGACCCAGCAGTTGTCACATTTCATCCTGACTGTTTTAAAGCAACCCCAAAATGCCCAGAAGGTTTTTGCCATCAATAACTAAAACGTATGCTGTGAACATTTCCAACCACATGAAAGGTAAGAGTGGAACCAGGAAAAATGAGAATGGCTTTAACAATTCATCTTGACTAACCTGATTGTCTTCACTTACTAAACAGCTGACTTTCCTAACACCAGCTGTCTCCTGGTAAACTGAGGACATGTGGGCAATTGGTTGGAGCAACTGGAGGTCCGGGAGCTGGCTGGAATGCTGGTCTCAGCAGCTGAGGATCAGCTGACTGGAAAGCATCTGGGATTTGCACTGCTCTTCCCTTTGCCAATAAGGTAAACTGCATATTCATTTGCCTTTGGCAAAGCATCATCAGGAGATGAGGAGAAATGATAATCTCATTCTTCTTAGCACTGCAGAGGCTGAACATGGAGTTCTGTTTCAGGCATGGGCCCCAAGTTCAAGAGGAACATGGAGAAACTGAGGAAGGTTACAAATGGAGGGCTACCACAATGGTGAGCACACAACCTGCAAGTGGGTGATTGAGACGTGAGCTTGTTTAGGACGCTAAGGGGCTATCAGCTATCAACCAGTGACCAATTGAGAGGGTTTTACAAAGATAAAGAAACCAAACGTGTTGTTGCAGCAGTTGCTAAAAGAAAGAGAAAACAAAATTGGTATTTTTAAGATTTACCCTGAAAATTAGGAAAAGCTCATCCAGGAAGATAGTGGTATGCCAGAACAGGTTCTTCAGATTGTAGGACCACCCTGAGGAAGACAAAGCTACAGCCAATCTGATCTAGTAATAATGGCAGCTTGGCTTCAAGTGAGAGGCTGGTCTCTCCTCACAAAAAATAAAAAAATTCTTTGAATATTTGAACATTCAAAAATAGGTCAAGAAGAAGACATGCCTACAACTAAAGGCAGGCATAAATCCCATCTCTGCCCAAGATAAAGCCAATAACCTGTTCCAATGACAAATTGTTCCCAAGTTCAATATAAGCTTAGATACCATTCTACAGTGAAATTCAGGTTCCTCCAGAGACCTGTCTAATTCTCGTTTGATTAGGTGCCTGTATCTCCAGCACTGCTTTAAGAAACCAATGGGGAGTCTTAGACAATTTTGTCCTCTTGGGTGCTATCCCCCCTACCCTCACTATTGCTACCAGATATTGTTGCCAAAACTTTGCAGAGTCCTACAGCATTTCTAACATTGTTTGAGGGGGGTGTAATCTAGTTCTAGGTCTAATGTAGTGCTACTACCACTCATGGCATCCGTTGGCAAAAAACAGGGAGGGACAGGTGTGCTGTAACATCCTAGATTTGGCCATACTAGGAAAACTGGGCTTTACCCTACTCTCTCTGTTGTTCCCCTGGACATGTGTCTGTCTGTTTCATTCCATCATCTTCCAGTTCCTTCCAGTCCCTTCCAGTTCCTTAAGAGAATTGTGGCTATGGAATGCCTCTGATTGTCTTTCAACCTTGCAAACCTGCAATTTGAGGCAGACTGATCATGTGCAGATAATAGTTTCCTGTGAACAATAAATATAAGTCAAAGCATCTTCCTCAGTCAGGATACTTTAGTAACATAAATCTTCTTAAAAGCCTAAAAGGCCTAAAAATCATTTGTATTATCTCCCTTTTCCAGATCTTACTGAACTTTAGTCATCTCTGGGGAAGTTTGCCTGACATTCTCTCAGCCCTGGGTTTATCTGCATTGACAGGACAATAAAAATTCTTGTCTATCACTCTACTGCTGTCACCTTTGGCTTCTGCACTTGGTTGTGGAAAAATTTAATGGACGTAAGAGAATAATGATGAAGAGAAGAAGATTACAAACTTAATGGCCTGTGAATGGTGTTTATAGTTTGTCATCATTACAGATGATGTTTTCTTGCTTGTGCACCTTGCTTGATTTCTTGTAGCCAGAAGTGTTGACAAAGTAGGAGTTCCAGGTACAACTAAATATAGAATTTCTAGTAGAAGAAAAAAATATAAAGGAAAAAAAAAGATTATTCCTCTAGCATATCTTTTTACTTCAAAAGAAGTAAAAAATATGAAAAAATGAGAACCCTTGAGGCTGATGGAAGATGTGAGCTTGCTCATTGACAGTATTTTATTTCAGAACTGAAAAAAATGACCAGGCCAAAATTTCTGTGAAGCAACTCCGTCCTGCTTTGCTGATGTATAATTTCTTAAGTCATGGTCAGAAATCCTGTTCTGGAGGCAGTTGCATCACTCTCGGGTCAGCCAGCAGTGCTTTTCGTACACACACTCCCATGGTGGACAAGTAGGAAAGAAAGCCATCAATTAAAACTGTTTTTACTGACCCATCTTGTTTCTGCCTGAAACAAGGTAGAGAATACTAACATGAATTTTACTGCCAGATGATAAGCAGTCCTTCCCAACAGGCATCCACACCCGAACATTACAGTGCAGAGTCAGAGACACCTTTCCCATCCAACAGGCCAACAGGCAGCTGTTCGGAAGCTTAGTGTTTCCATAGGATGTATCTGGCCAGAATCTAAGGCAGATGAAGAGTTGGAAGCTTCCTCTGACCTTTCCTCCCTCCACTCTGGTAGAGTTTTCAGCAGCTTCTCAGATCTGTGGCATTCATCTTTTGTAGCTTTGTGGATCAGGGAGAAACACACCCTCTAATGAGTGCAGAAGAAGCAGGTATGAGAGACAGCATGTCAGCCCCACATCTGGTGAGGAACTCCAATCTTCTGACCAAAGTGTCATAAGGAAGGATTTGGAGTGGGTCGAGGGAAATCAGGAGAAAATGCAAAGGAAATCCGCATTTCTGTGTTGTCAATCTCTTCATCATGAATCATATAGTGAATTTCAGGCTCCTGATATCATGGGTTTATACAAGATTATAAACTTTCTTCCTTTGTTTTCTTTTCTTTCTTTGAAAAAACCCCAAAAAACCAAAACCAAAAAACAAACAAACAAACAAAACCAAACAAAACCCCTCAAACAAACCAAACCAAAGCAGTTATTCACATGACCTAAATCAATTGAGATATTTTCCAGAATACCATGCAACATAAAAACAGTTTCTTTCTATAAGTTTGGTACTGGGTTTATTTCTTGCCTACAGCTCTTAGCAATTTATCTGTGGTATCTGTGGGCGTAACACCTTAAAGATTAAACTATATAAAGTTCATACTCAGATATTTGCTTCTGATAAACAGGACCCTGATACTGTTAGTTTATTTTAGGGTTAAACTTGATATTATGCATAAAACTACTCTATAAAATAATTTCAAAATTAGTTAACATTATGTCAGGTTTTGATCAATGCCTGAAAAAAAATTAAGAGAAAGAAACCTCCTTATCATCAGTCTAAAGACTTTCTTCTAGAAGAATGAGATTTATGAAATAAGGGTGATGAAAGAACAATAATTCTCTCTGTTTAATATATGTATGCACACACAGAGGTCAATAAATAGCCCAAGCAATGAAAGGAACTTGCTACTTTCATTGCAAGAATTCCCTGAGATTACATTCATTTTTGTGAACATTGTTGCCTTGGATGGTTCTGTGTGTTTAATATCTATTCTCATAGAAAGAAAGCATAGGAGGAAAAATCCATTTGCATATATTTTCATGCAATTAATAATAATTCAGGGTTTGTGCTTTTCTTATGCCAAAACCATGCTTGCCAGTACTTGCAGCCCTCCAAACGCATATGTTAGTCCAGGTCTGAATCACTCTGATTTTCTTCTCTGTTTGAAACAATGTTTGTTCAAAAGATATTAGGTGTGCTTCTCTTTTGTCTTCATTCAATGTAGAGTAGTTTATAACATTTTTATCAAGATTCCTTGATATTCTATTTTAAAATGACTTCAGTTTTTCATTCTGACCAAGGCTCCATGTACATTTTGGTTCATTTATGTCTGATTGCAATCAGTGGGAGTCTTTTCATTGATTTCAATGGAATTTGGATCAAGTTCACTTCCAGCATAACTTACATATGTTTGCTGTAATGAAATAAGCCATCTGTAAGAGCAGTAGCATCCAGGGAACTTGAGAGAACAAGGATTAAATTCAGGATCTCAGATCTTACTTGGGAGGAACTTAAGCAAGTCTTGGTTTATTAGTGGTGACTGCCCTAAATAACACATCTTGAGCGTCTGCGCTTTCACTGCCATAAGAGCTTCTTTTCCAACTCAGTCGCTCCCAGTAGTCAGATCATTTTAATATTTAATATGGTGCCTCTCTCTCCTGAAAGATTCCCTTATCATGATTTCAAATACTCATTGACACACTGGGCATTTTGCTGTCCTCAACATCTGCTGAAGGACTCTCCGAGGTGCAGACTCAACATCATTTATAGTTTGGTTATTTTTGCACTTTCCGAATGAGGCAAAAATTGATAAACAAGGAATGGAGCCTGAATTGTTTTTCTTGTTTGTTTTATTTTAATGTTTTTTATGATGTAGGTGTATCTCTCTTCACTATCTTATTTTTGTCTTTGTTGTTTTTATTTTTTGCAGACAACATAATTATCTTGATTGGTGGGTGGCCAACAAAGTTTTAATTAGATCCTGGGGGATTTCAGCAGGACTACGTATTTAAAAAGGGGTAAAACAACATTGCTAGAATTATTGTTTATTTATGTTGAGAGGCATCTTTTCTGAAATACGACATTGCCTTTTTGCATTTCCAGTTCTGGCCTCTCTTCTCCTGCCTTGCTCTTTCACTTGATTCACGGGGAATGGTGTACTGGTGTTAACATCCGTGCACTGAGGTAACACTGCCAAGCTCTTGTTGCTGCAAAATGTCCAGGAGCTCAACCCTTGCCAGACAGAGCCATTGATCCTTCAGCTTGTGCCAGTTCAAAGGAACATGGGATGAATATCCAGCTTTGCAGAAGGGCTGGCAAGTGTTTTGGGGCAGGCAATTGGCATGGACATCAGTGAGCAATACTGAAGGCAGGGAAAGGACTGCAGTGGGTACATCTTGCTGCCTGGTTATAGTTATTAGTTTTTGACTGTGAAAGGGTTGTTTTTATGTATTCAGATGTCTAAAAATATCCTGGTAATGAATTAACCTGAATGGGGGAGGGGTACAGAAGAATGCATATTGATTTTCTAAAAGCAGGCTGGAATGCTGTTATTTTCCAATTAACGTTCAGCATTACAGAATTATCCATCTGGAAAGAACCAGCTAAGCAATAACAAGTTTTTTGCTTTCTACACTTTTTCTAGTGATATTTTTCTCATTTAACTTCTGAAAGAAAAGACCCTACTAGCAACTTGGGCCATTTCTTTGGCTAACGGGAATTAATTTGTTGTGGACTCCATTGGGGTGGCTATGGAATAACTTGTGGGAATCCAACTCCTCCTGCTGAAGCAGAAGGCATGTTCATCTAATAAAGGCTGCCCCTACTCCAGTACTGAAGAAAAGTGTGAGAGGCAAGCCATCTGAATGCAGTATTTGTGATAAGGACTCTTCTCTATAAAACTCTGGGTTGCTGGTGGGATTGGTGACCTCTTGCAGTCTGATTCTGACTGAGCCACCCTTTGCTTTCCACTTTTCTTTTTTATTCTATCTCTCATAATGTCGCTGCCTCTTCCTTCTTATGCCTTGTGGCTTTTTATGGCATAGCATACTTAAGGCTCACCAGATTCAATAGCAAGCAATGAGTGAGAATGAGGCCACCACATCCCGCCCCTTCAAGTCCCCCTTGGTGACCTCTGACAGAATGGCTACAGATGAATGATGTGACCAGGAGCAGCCTTCACCACAAATCCATCAGGCAGCTCAGGGTCACACCACTGTCTCTCCAGTGAGACCAAGCATTAGATTCTGCAACTCACATTATGTACCCAAAGCACTGAGCACTGATAGCAGGAAAGCAGATTGGAAGCAGTGGAACCTTTCTGAGTAAACATGTGCACACACAGGTCAACATATTTTCGCATAAATTGAGATCCTTATTTTTTAACAGGTTCCTGAGGTTTTATCTGAGTTTTAAACTTTTCTATGCTTGCTGAATTTTTATTTTTCTCTCTTGCAAGTTGCCCTTTTCAAATTATTAACTTGTGCGGGGGTGAACTTTACTGAGTTCAAGCAACAGCAGTTGTCTGGCTAACAGCATACACTGTATTTCCATGTAATTTATCTCTTTTCTCCCAAGTGCTCAGGGAAATCTATAGGAAGTCCACCCTTGGACTTTCCCTGGTACACATGTTATGGAAGCAGGTGCTGAAACAGAATTTGGCTTTCGTCCATCTTGGATTTGGCAAAGCATTTGGAAAAACTACAAGCACCCATTACTACTATACTGAGGTGGATTTTTTGCCAGATATTTCTGAACAGTTTTGCATAAATTTCAATATATATGTTCTTATTTAGCAAATATTTATTTAGCTATCACTGTGGTTTTCCTTTAAGGGGCTAGCAAGGGCCCAGGGAGAGTGACAAAACCACCAGCTTTTGCTGAGGAATGATATGCCCCGCAGTCATACTGTGTATTTAGAGTCAGGAGAACAAATTCTAGGGCCTAGATTTATTTATAGTGTTTAATAGATGCTTTGATAATTATGTGCATGGGAATGGAAAACAAATTCACCAGATTAAAAAGCATAAAGAAAGCTTGTTTGGATTAGCATGATCAACCCAAAGCATCCATTTGATTCTTGGTATATATATAATTTACTGAGCTGCAAAATAAACATACTCTGCTGTTCCTCTGTTGAAGGCTCCAGCTGTAAATATTTCATTACTAAAAAAATGTATTGCTATTAGATAGGTCTTTTAGAATTCAGCAGAAACACGTTTTAAGAAATAAAATACACCCAAAAAAATTAAAAAAGTTTCTATTTGCTATTTTAAACATACTATTTCTGTTGGATGAAAATTGCTCTGCCACCTGTTGGATGTTGGCAGAATCGTCCCACAAGTAAGTGGGGGTTTAATTAGCTCTGAAGGCATAAATCAAGTCCTGCTCTTACAAGTGTGGGTGTAATTACACCAGGACTTGGTCTGTCTCTCCTTGTCCTGCCAGTACCTCACAGGCCATCACCACCTGTAAGAAAAACAGGTCTGCTCCCTGTACAATGCAAGGGAACTGAGGCTAGAGAAGGAAAGGAGGAAATTCATCAGGCAAAAAGAAATATCAACCACTAAAGGAGAGAGAAACAGGGGACAAACTCCCTATTTGCATAAAATACATAAAGCATATAAATAAATAAAAGCATAAAAATAAAATTCATAAGCAGCCTGGGAGAAAAGATGTGTGACAAAGCTTCGGGGTTTTCTTGGCACAAATGTCCCATGGGATCATTACAGAAAGACAGGCACCTGGCGGCACTATCATTACAGATTTTCTTTGCACAGTGAGGACACTTCTGGTGATCTTCCTGTTTTACTTGAAGTGGACAAACCCCATACTTTTATAGAGTAGTTCAAGATGGTTTCTGCCTAAATTTTAAGGGGAAAAAGAGAGAAGTGTGAAGTTCTTCAGTTTTTCCACTGTTGGAATGCTTTTCCTGGGGAGAAAAAAAAATTAAAAAAAATTGGAGGCTTTTGTGGAATAATTTGATAGTGTTAGAGTGGCTCTTTTTATTCAGGAATTATATTTTTTGTTTTAAAAAAACCCCAAACAAACAAACAAACAAACCAAAACAAAAAACCAAACCAAACCAAACCAAACCAAAAAAAAACAAAAAAAAAAACCAACAAAACTTGACAGTGTAAACACATGATTAAATGTAAATGCATAGATACATGGGAAGATTTTTTTGTTCTGCATGTGATATACCAAAGCCAGAAATAATCACACATGTGGAAGGAACTCATTTGCTGCCCATGCAGAACTTTGGCATTGGTTACACTAACTCTTTCACTTCTCAAGAATAAATCCCCATAAAACAGTGTGCTTGAATATCATGAAGTACCATTTCCCCCCATTTATTATTGTACTCCTTGAAATCCTTAAGGATCCCTAAACAGAACATTGAACACAACAGTCCTTTCCTATGAAAAGTTACAGTCCAAGTTTCCAAGTGCTAAGAGCAGTTAGCCTATACACAGAGGAGTTGAAAGCAATCCAACATTAAATCAGTGTAGATTACAAAGCTGAGACAAAACTTCACATCAAAAAATTACAAGATTAAGCCTTCAAATTACGTTGTTAATGTCGGTTGTTTTCAAAACATGGCAACAGATACCCATTCTTCCTCCACTGAGCATTAAGACAGTAAAAAAACCTGAGAAAGGTGTTGCTTTGCAGTTTCTCCTTAAAGTTTTTTTTCCCTCTTTCTAGCATTCCTGAAGAACTGTTTTGGTCCTCAGCTATGAATTCTCTTTACAAGGTAAATTCCTTGTGTAGGAACAGCTGCAGCTGTTCGCTGGGGTTTCTAGCATTGACATGAAAGTACTTTGTGTCACTTGAAGAGCTATTGAAAACTCTCATGAAATACTGACATTTCAAGGCAGACTTCTTTGCAGAAATCTGATATAACTTCAACCAATTTTACATCTCATCAAAACTCAAAACACAGATACTCAGACTGCTGCAATGTTTGTATTTTCTTATTTCTAAACAGTATTATAGCAGTTTTGACAACCATTGAGATGTTATAATAGTTATTTTCTTACTAAAAAGTATATTGAGTTATATGAAAAGTTTTATGCCTATGGAAAATTACATGCAATCTTCATGTGCACAGTCTGAGTCCTCATTTGGAATAATAATCTGAAAATGAGATAAATTCCTCTCATTTGCTCTGGTAGGCAAATCTGTCACAGAGTACCTGAACTGAAATTATGAACTGAGAACTGATAATATACATCATATATGGTACAATTCATTCAAAATATTAATATATTTATTGAGCATTTAGGAAGTCCGAAAAGGCTGTCAAGGAGAAGTCTACAACATTCCTTTCTATGACAGTATCAGGTAATTTATCACGATTTCAGCTACATCCTGTTCACAGCAACGATTCGTAAAAGTGCTAACACAGATTTCTCAAAAAGATTGTTAGCTGACTTTGTGGGCTCTGTCTCAAAAGCTGATGGTGCATCACACTGGAAAAAAAGGGATCAACAGAGAGACATCATTGCTCTGACTACATTCAAATCCATGTTCAGCTCACATTCCACCTCTTCTTCTCCAGGTTCATTTCAGGGGTGGTATTTGTAACTTTTGTTCTCTACTCCCTTCTAAACTTCCTCACAGCAATAAAGTTTGAGCAGGTAGCCTGGGGAAAGAAGTGACTTCACGAGCTCTCTGAATGCTCAGCTTGTTACCCTGTGGCCCTGCAGCTGGAGGATGTATCCTGCATCATCACTGCAGCAGTCTGGGGAGCCCATCTGTGTCAGCAGCTCCAGAGGTCTGACCTTCAGCCAAGATAGGTCAAGGCTGACTCCAGTGGGGCCACCCTGATTTTCCTCAGGACATGGCCTCATGAATGCCACCTAAGAATCTAGCTCAGTATCTGCAAAATACTCAGCCTTGGCTCAGCTTAGTGCTGAACTGTAAATATCTACTGCAATGAAAGGATGGTCTCAAGAATGACCATGATGTTTGCAAGTCCTGCTCTCCCATCCTGGATTCTGACTGAGAGGCTGTCTCCTGTGGACTAAGAAGGAAGGTGGACTGCTTCCAAACAATGTGGAAAAATTATCTTAGGGTGTGCATGTGGCAGGATCAACTGATGGAGTGTCTCATGCTCTGAAGAATAATCCTCAGTCATGCCTAAAATCATGGTGATTTCTGTCCTGGGGCAATAGCCTTCACAATTAACATAGTGAGTCAAGGTCACCTGTGATCATATGCCTGAGAGCAACAAAAAGCAGATGCCAAGGAAGGAATATAAGACTTGGACAGTCGTGAAGTAATACTTCAGAACACCCTTCCATTTCCAGCAGTTTGCAGCTCAAGGACTGCCTGGACCAAACATGATTCATGTTTGTCCAGGCTCTGCTTGAATTTGTGCAAACTCTACATATCCTCAATGTCCTGAAGCAAGGAATTTCATAGCTACACCCTGTATGAAGAATTACCTCTTTTGATGTCTTTTGAACATGCTGGTTGCTGGGTATTCTTGTATCAGAGAAGGAACAAAACCAGTGGTCCAACCTTGTCTCACTACTCAGGAGCAAGAATATTTCTCTACTAACAGTTATCCACACCTACTAGAATCTAGCCAAGCACCGGATAAACAGACTTAAAACTAATCAGCATTTCATGCACTTCTAGGTGAAAGTTTAGATAACTGAAAGCACTGGTTTTTCACTCCAAAACATGCCAATTTCAAGGGTATTTATAACCTTACTTTCTATACTGCACTTAGCTAAAGCATGCCTCATTAGCACACATGCAAGCCTTCATGCCTCCATAACACAAATTTCTTTTCTCACCTTCCTCAGATGATATTTCTTACCTCATTGTTGAAGCTCAAATTGATTTACTGCCCCCAAACACAATTCAAATGCTCCACGGTTTCCTGGCCCCTTTAAACTCTCCTCAATGGCAACGGATATGGAAGTGCAGTTCAGGTTCTCACATTTAACATCATTTGATTCTTTTCTCCCTATCCTCCATCTCCCTCACTTCCCCTTATTTGTATTCTCATCAGTGTCACATTAAATGCTGTGGAACACGCTTTTAGGGTAATAACAGGCCTGAAGTTTATGAAAAAAAAGATTGATATCAGCTTCATAAAACTCAGGGGAAGCAATATCTTTCCTGCGCCTTGCCATCCCTTTAACTGCAGCTACCTTTATACATTTTGGAGGGAGAGAAAAGTTTAAAAAAAAAAAGAAAAAGAAGGAAAGAAAAGGGGGTAAAAAAAAATGAAAAAAGGTGATATCTGCAACAGCAGTGGGATTTTGGAACCTGGTGTGCCATTAATTTCTTTATCGCTTTAACAGCAAGGAAGTTGCACTTGCTTCTTTGTGTATTTCAGTGGTGTGTTTCTTTCAAGGGCTTGGTAATCTTTTTCCTTAAATGTCAGTAGATTCTGAAACGTTCAAGCTTTGTAACCAGTGGTTTATAGCTGTCATACACCAAAAGGGCAGCAGATGAAGAAACTGTCTATTATTGTAAAGGAACTGAATGTATGCCAGGTATCAGGATGGAACGAGAAATAAGGCAGTGAAATCAGCCTGGAGTTTTACACTGATGCCCAAGGTGGCACCCAGGCACCCACTGTGAAACCTGCACCATCAGGCTGAATGATCTCCCTCACCTGTTTACCAGCAAGTTGGGTTTTCTGAATATGAACCCCAAGCCACATTTGGATTAGGGTCATACTCACAATATGCATTAGAGGTTTTGAATGTAGGACTTGATTTGGGATCCATCACTTGCATCAGCACTCGTTCCAACAGATCTCACCCCTCCAGAGCAGCATCTGTGTCAGACACAGCCTGCTGCACCTATAGGAGGTGAGGGTGGACAGTGGATCTGACAAAGCTCAAAGACTCTCTTATGGGATCTTTTTTAGGGTTCTACACCAGTTAAACAGCATAAAACTTATGAGCAAAACCTACCTGAATTTATTCCAAGAGACACTGGAGAGGCAGAGAGAGGTAACGGACCACTCAGTCTTACAGCACCTGGAAACAGTCTCTCGCCAGGAAATCGCCCAGATGCCTTAAAGCAGCATCTCCCATATCCGTGTATCTTTCCAAATCAGTGCCACGTAGACCTTAGCAAACTTTTTACAATGAATTTCTCTTTCCATGGCCTATTTTTCTATTCCCAAGTCATGGTTTAACCTTTAATTCTGTAGGTTGAAAGACTGACACAAGTGCAGTTGAGGAAAACTTTTTCTATTTATTTTTCTTACCTTTGTTCTGGGAAGTCATAGTTTGTGGTTTTTAACCTTGATAATAGCTACAAAATTCTACAAAAAAGCTGAAAGACATTACATTTCAGCTTTCTGCTTCACTGCCTCTGAACACTTGCTTTTCCTCCATTTTTTATTATATCTTAAATGCTGCCAATTTAGCAAAACTTGCTGAAATAGACAGATGAGTGGTGGGAGAACCTTAAGAAGAAAGCTACCTTGCCAAAACCATCCCACTAATCCCACCAACTTGTCAGTGTTTGCCAGAAGCAATAGCAAAATAACAAACAGGCTTTTAATTTTTAAAACAGGCCAAATTTTACCAGCTTCACCTTCCCTAAGTATCAACAGACAGATTTCTACAATACAGCCTCCTAGCAGAGGCCTAATTCTTTGTTTAGTAAACTCGGTGGGAGTTTCTGCACAGCCTTTTCTCTGAGCCGTATAGACATTTATCCTTTCACAGGGATATGCCAACAGGCATCCACTTCGATGCACAGCATCCAAAGGTGGAAAATAAGGAGACGATTTTGAAATCCTGAGTTCAGATAGCATTTTTGTCTGCATATTTCTCCTCTCCTCCCTTTTCAGTTTTTTTCTGTCTCAGAGTAGGGTTTTCCAGGTGTGAGCCCACCTTAGCTAAGTGGGTGATGATTGACCATGCAAGAAAGGAAGGCAGCCAGCAGATTCCAGTGACAAAGGAATGGGCAGGATTGATAGATATCAGAGTTGTATTGTTGTATAATCACTAAATATAGCCGTTGAGTACAAGCCTTTCCCCACTAATTCCAATATCAAGACATGAAAATGTTTTCTTAGTCACAAAGATGTAAAAATTAAGTAATTCTCAGAAAAGTGTTCAGTAAATGAACATTGTCTGTACCAGAGGACTTTGAAGTATTATTGAAAAGCTTTTATAAGCATCATAGTTTGTTCTGAAAGGGTAATACAGATACAACTTTTAAGCTATAGATCCTTTGGGTTGCAGAGTGAAAGGACAACTCAGAGCTGAGTTAAGCATTAAAAGAAATTGAGTAAAAGAGCCCAAATTGACTGACGAGCCTTCCGTTTCAGTGTAGGTCCTTCCTTTCTGAAAATATTAAAGATTGAAGGTTTGTTGTTTTTTTGTTTCTTTTTTCCAGGCGAGGGGACCTCTCAGGGCATAGCACAGGATGACGCAATTGAAATAAAATAATGCCATAAATGCCATGGGTTTGTTATAGGGAAGCTAGCAATACCCCTAGCCAAAATCACATTCAAACTTTAGAGAAACATGTAAGTAGATTGAATGAACCTCGTTGGTTGAAGAAATATCTCAAAACTGGTGAATTAATATTGCAGACCAGAGGATTATTCACTAGAAAGCTAGGGGGATTTTGCAGTGGTATATTGCTACTGTATTTAATCTCTGGCCTGTTGCTGCCTTTCCTCTCCCAGCCCACCTCCTACAGCTGCCAGGATTTGGCTCTTTCTCTGCTTTACAGTCTAATGGAGAGAGAAGCACACCCACCAGCACTTCAGGAGCTGCTTCTGGCACTTGATAAACTGCTCTGGATGCAGTGTTGTGGCTGTGTCTGGAGACTTGTACTCAGTGAGGGTGCCTCAGGAGCCACCTCTCTCCCTGCGTGTGCTTTGCTCTGCCTGGAGACCTGGGCTGTATTCATCTGGTGACAGAGGCAACAGCTGTTAAATAACAAGAAGTATCAAGAGGGAGCAGATGAGGGGAAGAGACACAATTTACTGAATAATAATGCCAAAATTCAATGCACCAGAGCATTTTGATTTAGCCATTTTAGGGTCTGGCAGCCCACAAAGCAGCACTTCACCTGTACAAGAACATTGCAAATCTGAGTAAAGACAGGGAGAAAGTACACAGCTCATATCCTGGGACATGGAGCAGACAAATATTTAAACTCTTAGTCAATTGCTTCTCAAAACACTCCTTCCCCTGCCATCACAGACCTTTCCATCACTGCTTTTTATCTGAAAATGGAGACAGTAAAAATAACTGAAAGGAAGATGAAGTTTGCTAGGTCTTTGGTTCATTGACACTGGCCAGAACCAGCAGCAGCAATCTCATATTGATTCCAGCTTGATGGGAAGAAGATGTGGAGACCTGGAAGTTCAGCAATTATAAGTGAAATTGTGGACAAGGAGATAGTTTTCTCAAGGAAAATGTTGAAAATCACTGTAATAGAAGTTCCTTCTGTCTAAAAGTTAAGTCTGAAGCAGGGTGGCTGGATCCAGTCCCATATGGCTACCAAAGCACTTGAACCCAATGTGTAGGCATTTACCTCCAAAAATAGTCAAAAGAGCCTGTGAAGGCAGCACAGACAAATACTAGCTGTTCCCGAGAAAGTTTTTGCAATTGTTGCAGCTCAACATCAAACTCTACTAACTGGAAGAAATTCTTACTTTAAGACATTTCTACTCTTCATTTATACTTCTGAGAACAGAATCGCTCTCACCTTTTTTACTGTTACACAAGGAGACTTGGCAATTAACTCTGCTCAGGTGGGTGAAGATTTCAGATATAAACTGAAGAAGCATCCATGGATGCAATGAAAACCACAGTCCTGAAGGTCATTTCACGATTCACTTTAGTGACCCTCTTCTTTCTCCCAGTCTGACCTTTCAAAAATATTTCAGCTCTGAAACAAGGTGCAAATCTATAGTATTTCCTCTTCCACACTCCACTCCACCTACTTTTTGAAGGTCCTTTCTGTCCTGATTTTATCTCCAGTGCTATACATCACATGTGAGCCATAACATTTCTGTGGTGGCACAATTTTTCACCAGCGTGTAAGGACACACACTTTGATGTAATCCAGTAGGAGCCCAGTTATGCAGATGTACAAGTCAAAATAAACAGGAAAACCTTTTGTGAAGGTAGAAATCATACCCAGTATCATATATTTCCATAGCAGAGCATTTACATTACTTTTCTGAGGAGTGTGTGTGTGCACATATGTGTATATGATCTGTACACATAAATGCACACACACATTGTGCATGTGGATATATAAAGTATGTTATTGCCTCCCTCGGTTCACCAATTTTCCAATGTTATCACTCTTTTCTGATAACAGTGGTTAGAATATGGGTATTTTTGAATATATGGCAGCCTACTTTTCCAGACATTAGTCTATATAAGACATATATGTGAATATACTTTGCACTTTAATAGTTATTAATTTAATTCAGTTTGGTTTATGGTCCAATAAGGATTCATGATGAAAGAAAAGATGAGAATTTCTCCTTCCTCCTTCTTTATAATAGGAGTTCCAGCAGGCACATCAAGAATCCTGTAGGCATGGGTTTGACTTGTCTGTTTCCCTTACAAAACTATGTTGGAGTCAGCTTTATTATAGATACATTTCCATATTGAAGGAAAGAAACACAGAAAAAAATACTGGAACCTGACTGCCCTCTGCATATGTCCATTGATTAACTCAGTTATCTTCATGACTAAGGTGTTCTGATTCAAGTGTACCACTGCACCATAATAAAAAATCAGGTTGCTGCTATTTGTTTATTCATTGCTGGCACCAGAAAGACACCAACACAGTGCAAGGAGAGGAAATTGTCTCCTGGTAAAGATTAAAGCTATGATTTGGGATATTGTTTGAAGATGGTCTAATTAAAAAAAAAAAAATCAGTTAAAGAGCTCCCAAAAGGTCTATGTGTCTTGTCATCAGTCAGACATTATTAAAATAGTTCAAGCTATTGTTTGTTATTTTTTCATCCCTAGAATTTTTACTAAGAATAATTAAAAAAAAAAAAAGCAGCCTAAAATACAGAAGTGGTCAAAAGTTTTTTTCATATACAAATAAAATAAAACTTGTGCATCCAGTTTCACTGAATTGTTAAATAATACATTTCAAAGGCCCTGCAGCAAACAAAAATTTTTTTTTGGCTCTGATTCTGCAAAATCACGTATCAGCACTCAATTTCAGATTTCATCTTAGCATGTTAGAAAGCTCGTGAGAAATTCCCAAGAGACATCTCATTTCTACAACACTCCAGACAAATATTTTACTGTTTTGGTTTAGGGAAGAAAATCTCTGGCACATATGTTCTGACAAAAAGTATAATTTTATCTGTGTAAACTCAGGCAGTACTAGTCTCAGTCTGTCTCTGCTTAAGTATTCTGTATGTAACCCAGTAAATAGCCCCCATGAAAATTCTCATCTCTCCATCCATAAAGAAGATGAAAGGTTATAGCCTCAATATACAGCTGATCTGCTTCTCAGCTCAGTCTGCAGATGTGTACCTCTCCAGCCCAATTCCCAGCATGGAAGTCAAGTATCAACACACACTTACAGATGTGTTGTGGGAAAGATGATCCCAAAAACTCTGTGGCTGAAGCCAAAGGAGAAGAGAGAGCCTTTATTCTGTCTCCCTTGCTCTCAGTTGATCTTCATGACCAGTTTGCCACCTTCGTATTTCTGCATTTATGTGGACAAGGAGTGCGAGAATTCATGAATCTGTGTTGCACTTTAGGTGCTGTGATACCGAGTTCTTGCGTCCTGTGGTCAAGAATTTAGGCAGCAACCTGTTGTGGCTTTATTTTCAGATGCTACATCTGTCTGAAGAATTACACACACCCACCATGGGGTGTCTCAGACACTTCTCTTTTCACCTTCAGTTCTCCACCAAACAAGAGTAAAAACACCATACAAATGGGCCGGATAGAAAAGTCTGCACATAATTTATTGATCAGGAAGGAACAAGTCTGTAGCATATATTAGAAAACAACCATTTTCTCATCATTTGCTAGGCCACACTAATGGAAAACCTTAAAAAAAACAACCTCAGTTGCTGGATGAAATTATGTTTATGGGTTTTTTTCCCCTCCATAGAAATCCTTTTTTTTTTTCTATCAAGTCCTATGTTCCATTTTTTTCTTTAAAAACAGAATAAATAAATATTGTACTAGAGCCTAAAAACAGAGTTAATTAAAAAGACCAAGATAATTGACAATTCAATAGTAAACTGCTAGTGCAAGCTCTGAAGTTGAAATTGGACTTTAAAATTTCTTCAGGTTTTGCTAATCTTTGATGCCTAAAGGAACAAAGGAAGTTTTTGTTTGGGGAAAATTTATGATTTCTGCATGACAATCCCCCCTTTTTAGCCAGATTTCCTAAGGAAATAGGATACTTTGTCAAACTGTCATTCATCCCTTAATTACTTTTGAACACACTTGCCAATTTCCAGCACATTTGAAGGGGAGATAAGTCCCGGGAATAGTGACGTTTTAAGAGCTTTACTGAACTGCCAGGATGAAAGAGTAGAGATGTGAAGGACTGACTCCATCCAATGAGGTGAGGGAGCCCTCAGCTGCTGCACACTCTGTCTGGGAAGGAGGGCTGGCAAGTGAGCATAGGCAGGGATCCAAGGAAGCCACAAGCATAAAGTACCAGGGCGAGTAAAGAGAGATGCTGCTGTTTTGGTGGGAGAGGTGAAAACTACAAGTGCACACATAACCTGACTTCTCTGGCTCTGTTGCTTTTGAAATTTCCAGTTAATAATTTTGATCCCATTTTTTTGTCTTTGAAGCATTTTCTGTCATAGATTCAAAATACTGACAGTTTTCATTTAATCAAAGAATAAAACAGCCATTTGTGAAATGTGTGCTACGTGGAGAAGGATTATTAGCAAGTGCTTCTTCTTCCTATTTTTCTTCTTCGTCATCATAATTATCAAAAATTATTTAGAAGTCTTATGTTCATATTCAACTAAAACATGATTTTTTAAAACAAAACACACTTTTGAGCAAACTGTTTTGAGTCTTTGTTTTTGTGGTTGGCCAAACCCACTTCTGCCTCATCACAAGGTAGTCTAGATTGGTAAATTTGTAAAATCCATGCAGAGCAGAGGTTACAGGCAGAGCAGAGAAAAGATAGAGAAGCAGAATAGCCATGCTGTAGATTCCAGAAAACATAATTACTCATATAGAAAATGACAGGTATATTAGGGGAAAAAATGGATTAATTTCTTCAGCTGTAAAGGACCTCACAGTCTATTACCATCAGCTTGTGGAAGCCAGTAGCCATCATGGCAGACGTCTTTTCTTTTCCACTACTTCAAGAAATTAAACTGTCAGTCTTCATTTCAGCTGGTGCTTTCACCCTGACATGATGCTGTGCTTAAGAGGGTTTGAATTCAAAACAATTCCCTTGGCTTCACTGTCTCCCTGTATCGGATCGGTATCTCCTGATGAAATCCAGGATATTGCATTCGAGACATCAAGGCAAATGAGGGCTGGCAAGCATGAGGTCGTGTTGTATTTTTGGCAATGAAATACTCCTGCTGGAAATCCTGGAGGACATCCAGAGCCTAAAGCTCTATTTTATCACTTGAGCTGGGGAACAAGTACTTTAAGCAATTTAAGATAAGACCCCCTCCCCTCAGTCAAGTAAAGACAACGTCGCAAGGGACAAACTCCCAGTGCAACTCTACATAGCTTGGCAGAGTTACACTCATGATAAATCTCTCTTCTCTGCCTCCTGAGAAGGGCAACAGGAAATTACTATTTAGAGTGTCATTACAGGACAACCTTACTTCTCTTAGTCCTTTCATAAATTTTGCTGGACTGATTTAACACTGCAGTTGTGCAAACTGTTAGTGAGTCTTTGTTTCCCCAGAGACTGTAACCTTGGAGGTGGAATAGGGGGCAGAAAGAGCCAGTATCTGGATGTGGAGTTCATAATTCAGGTGACAGTCAGTACTCTTGGAGCAAGGGACAACTTTCCTCCCAGTGCTCTATGATTTAGTGGTGACTCATTAAAATGCCCAGCAGGCCTAAGGTAGGAAGTGAAAAGGTTTCCTGTATTTAATGCTGAGGGAAACCCAGCAATGATCCTCAACACACTTAAAAAGAATTATTGCCCTCCAGCTGGAAACAGCAATTCACATTTCAGTATTTCCTAGAAAAACAGCTGAATTTTTAAGCCCCAACTTCAGGACTGCTGGAGATCAGTGGAATTTGCCAGCATTTCTACCTTTCTAACCTCCTAAAGGAACTCATCCACCTCACCCTGAGTTTTGTTGTGCCTCTCATTCCAAGTCACTCAGAGATGCTTTAAAGGCCGGTTTCATACATCGAGACCTGTGAGAATTAGGAGCTATATAGGCAGAAAAGTATTTCTTCCCAGAAATGGCCCCATGCTCTGAAGTGTAAGGATTGATAACACCTGTAAATTTTCTCTTTGCCAGGGCATCTGCTGATGTTATTCATATTCATGTAAGTGCCTAACCCTTTCCTGAATTATTTGCCTTATATCAACTTGAGTTTACAAAATAACTTTATGGGTAGCTGCCTTTTTCACCCTGAAACTTTCCAGACTGCTCTTACCAGTGGTCTTTTAGCAAAGTACTGATTTAAGGCTGATGGTTTGCACTTTGAAAACCACAGGCACACTTTTTATGGAAAAAAAGAGACCAGACAGGTTTGATGACTTGTATGCCAGTAACAATAAAACTCATTGGCCAGACAAAAATTACCTGATTGCAGAGAATAAATCTCAAAACGACAAAGAAACTTTCTTCTGAAGAGATTTGAAAAATGCACTAGAGAAAGTAGCTGGGACGATTAACTCCTCCTGGACATGTCCCTCTCTATCCTGCACACTGCTCATCGAGGCAAATATGTTACTTTTCCTTTAAGGGCTGCAATTGATTTTTTTTTCACTTTCAGAGAAAGGGAAGGAGAAAAAAAAATGGAGCTCTCTGAAATCACATTGAGTTCTTCAGACCCTAAAAGAGGAAAGAGTATATCCCACATCATGGCATGTCTTGTTACCTGTCCCATTGGACAGCACTCACAGGCTCATCCCTTCACTTTTTGCTTCAACATTTGATAAGCTTAAGCCTGTCCTTATAACTGTTCACACAATTACTGCACAGAAGAACCTCTGATGTGCTCAGAGACAACAAGACATCTGCATTTTGTCTTTTTGTCTGGTACAGAGATGTTGTCCAGCACTGAATTTATATCAGGGGAAAAAAATAATGAAACAAATGTAGAGTTAAGAGAAAGTAGGTTACCACAAAGTGAGGAAATCTGATAATTTAGCATTTCAGGCATGTGTAGTGGCTGCTGGCGTGAGGGCTCTCAAGGAGCTCAGTGTAGGCAATGACCAGCAGTGTCTCTGAATCTGGTCAGGCACTATTGTTGGACACAAAACATTCTATGGGTTTTTGTTTTCTTTTCTTTTCTTTTTTTTTTTTTTTTTTATTTTGACAATGGGATCTATACAATCAATTTTTCCTTTAGAAAACAAAAACAAAAACAAACAAACAAACAAAAACCCAAAACAAAACCAAGCAAAAAAACTTTAAAAATGTGATTAGGAACACTCAGGTTAGATCAGCAGTGATATGAAACCTGGCCTTAAGTACTTCAATATGAGGGGATGGGCTCCTTTTGAAGGCATTTGACATATTGACAAAACAGCTTTGTTTTGAAAGAATACATTTAACCCAGAAGATCTATTTTCCTTGTGTTTTAGACTGTGATCCATTATCTGGTGTGCTGGAGGTTCATTTGCACTGTGAGAAAAATAAAATCACCAGTGATATGGGACTTGTGGTTTCTTCAGTGTATACTCTTCTATTTTTAAGAAGCACATACCCAGGCTCTGATTACCCTGAGCAGTGTAGCAATAAACCAAAGTAAGTAGTGTCCTTGGTCAAAAATCACTATTGGAAATCAGAAAGCCTGACAGTTTATGGTTTTTTATTCCCCCCTCCACAAATTTCTTACTATCCCCTTGCTAGTCCTCTTCTTGGCTTTCCTGTTTTCCCAAGCCCTACAGCCTGCAGACTTGAAATATCTTCAGTCCCTCTGCAGAACATACACTTCACTTCAGTCAATTTATTCTGATTTGCCTACAGCCCAATCCTATGGATGGTGGTTTCAGGATTTGAAACTCCTTCTCTACTTCAAGCAGTTTAACTCGCTTTTCCATTGAACTCAACTCCCTGTAACATCTAGGAGTCCAGGGCTGACCAGCTCTAACACCACTGGTGTCCTTCAGCATTGCAGCATCAACCAAAATGACATTTAGAGCTGCAGGAGAGAAGAGTGAAACCATTTCCCTGCTCAGAAAAAGCCCAGTAAGGCCATTCCTGTGCTTTCCATTTTTCATCTTTTGTAAAAGTCCACGAGGGTATTTGCTAGCACTGATTGATTGATCAGCTGCTAGGACTGACATTTTTCCTTGTATCCAATTAAATCTGAACATGCATGGTCTTCTTACACCTGCGCTCTTTCTGAGTCTTTCTTCTCTTCTCTGTGGGTAGGTCAGAGAGAGTGAGATTAAGATTATACAGAAGAGGGAAATTAATTCAGAGAGAGAAATGAGATAGTGTAAAAAAATCTTTTTGAGAGAATATGACTGCTCTTTCTGCAGATTTACAGAATCCTAGAAAGGGATAAACTGGCAATGAAATACAACTTCTGACTCAACTACTCACTACAGAGAGAAAGAACAAACAATTCAAGAATTTACACTGATGTAATCACCAAGGCAGACAGTGCTTTTACAGAGCTCTCTATGCTTGTTTCTGAAACCAAAGCAAAAAACCCAATATTTCTATGCTCCAATTAAACGTGAATTAATTTGTATTTTTCCTCATCAAGTGCTATAATGAAAGCAGAGAAATTAAATGTAACTTTACTCTTCAGTGAGTCAAAGCTGACAATCAACAATAAAAGCCATTAATCTAAATTAGAAGCATAAGAAAAGAATGGCACAACACTGTCTCCAGGACTGGATGGAATCGGTACCTGTCACTGAAGGCCTCCTGATGGATTCTGAGTTAATTTACAGGGATCATGATAGCATTTTACTATTGCACACGATACTTCCTCCTTTGTCCAAGTACATGTTACCAACTGGAACATGCTTTTAGAAGGTGAGAATGTTACCTGCAAGCACCAAATCTTTTCATAGGGCAAGTAGTCAGCTCTGGGGGAAAAAAAAATTAAAAAAAAAATTTAAAAAAAAATCAAAGAAAAACAAACAAACAAACAAAAAAAAAGGCAGTTATTTTTCCATTTCCCTTCCAAAACCCCCAGTGCTTTTTGATGTGGTGTCTCTGTCTTCAGTGTCCTATTTGAACAACTTTCCAAGCCATTCTTGCTCCCTTCCCAGAGCTTGTATGTGGCAGGTGGAGATATTCCTGCTTCTCTCTGGATATACACTTGGGTTTGTTTGCTTCCAGTAGGCAAAAGCCATGCCAGAACAGGCCACTACTTTGTAAACTCTCTGATTTCAGTGGATTCTCCAAGACTTCCTGTAGCTGCAAGCATCTTAGAGCTGCTCCCAGAGGCATCATATGCAGCTTCTCACTGCAGAATGCTGTGTTTGGTGTCAGGTGTGGGTTGCCTCCCAACAGGGTGGAAAACCCTCCATGCAACCCAAAAACTACAGGAGAGATCCAGCAGTACCTTCTCATTTAACCCTTTCTTTCTTCTTCACAAGTGGCACAGAGAGCTCTCCCTCTTCAACAATGTCCTCCCTATCCTCCTGATGAATTGCTTGTAATGGCCCACCCAGGCATGCATTACTCCTTGAAATGTAAACATAACCGTCTGACAGTGCTCAGTCTGATGTAGCACAAAAAATGCTTCAACAAGTGTTTGTTTGTTTGTTTCTCTACAAGAAAATGTACAGTGAAAATCTCCTGCAATGTAACAGCCTTGACTGGAAGGTTAAAGAACTATTGTTTTTCAATTTGCCTGCCTGAAACCTCTGATTCCAAAGAATATTTGGATGCTAAAAAACCAAACCCACCCCATAACCCAAACAAAACCACAAAAAACCCCTCACAATGAAAACAAACAAAATCCTCAAACCCAAACTGTACAACCAAAAGAAAGAAAAGGAAATCACTTATATATTATTTCACCTTCCAGTCAGGGACCTGAAGGTTTTCCTCAGTGTCTTCTTTAAATGATGGGATTCATTCTCCAAGCCTTTGGAATTTGCTGATTCAGGGCAGACACTGGAGAGGTGATCTTCAGCTCTCCAAAGAGCAGAGTATTTAGGCTCCTAACACCTGCTTAAGAGCGTTAAATCTTCCTCTTACATGAGACTAGTTGCTCAAGAAGATATTGTGCAACAAAATTTATAAGACTCAGCACAGTTAGTACAATGTGAGAAACCTTCTGTTTTGTAACCAGTGAAACCTACTCAGTATCACCACTGGAGTCTGGGAAATGATTTGCTGCATCCTGACCTTCTCAATTTGCGGTTGAATTGATGGATCACACGTGACAGACTACACTTAAAAGAGTGACTCTGGTTTAATGGCAACCTAGACTCTGGGTGCAGTTATAAAGGCTTCAGTAAGCTGCTGCAACGAAAATCCTCTGGGGTTTCAAATTGACTCTCCTTATAAACTCTGGAGAGAAGCAGGTACTGAAAGATTATGATTTATTTAATTTTAAAATATTCCCTCACCTTAGGGTGTATAAAACATACTCGCAAATTACCTCTTGTGCCTGCCCGACTCCAGAGGAAGCAGAAAATGTCCCGCTTATGAGGCTATCCAAATATCTACAGTGGAGCTATTTAGATGAATACTGTTTTCAAGTGTTTTGAGCCAAGGACCATCACAAAGGCCATGATGGTAAAATGCTGGATGGGATATCCAGTTCCAGTCCAGAACTGGAATTTGGCACCAGGAGAAGTCACTTCAGTTGCTCTGTCACTGCTCCTCTAGGACGGTGTGGATCTGGATTGTACCATCTACATGTGGATATCTTGAATAATCTAACACTCCAAATGCCTCCACATTCAACAGAACTAGGTGGATGCATGAGCCAAGAGCTTATGTTTCATTTAGAGTTGATGGGGATCTAGTCAGTAACATCTGTTGAGTATGGAAAGGTCCTCAGCTCCCTATATTCAGTCAGCATCTCTCTTGACTCCACTCCCTGGAGTGACTACGTCTCCCTGACTGCAGAGGCATCCAGTGAACACTGAATGCACACACTTAAATGAATGTGTCTTTACATGGAAGCAAATCCTATTCCAGGAGCATAATATTTTCAGAGACCTTACAGTGAGCATTATGCCTGTCAATAGGCATTATTAATCCAACTGTTCTAACAGATGCTGTAAAAAATCAGGGCAAAACCTCTGCAGACTTCCAGGGAGAAATTCCCCTGGTGCAGACTGTTTGGAACATCTGTGATTTCTGTAATTATTGCCTATTTTTCCTGTTCAGATGGGCCCATGCCCAGATAATCCAGTTGTTTTCAAAATGATAAACAGAGGAATAAAAGGTTGAAACAACACTTACTGTTAATTATTTGCATTTAAGGTGGGGTATAATTAGTCTTACAATTGCTAAGGCATTGACAGCAAGCAATTGCTATCTCCAGTCCATCCATAAACAAGCTTCTCAGTAATTAGAAGAGACCACACATGTTACAGGTTACTGTAGCTGTGTAATGGCATGGGCTTTCCCTTTGCTTTTTGTGTTTGGTTTGGTTTGGTTTTGTTTTCCAGTGTGATTAATTCCAGTCAGCACACCTAAGTTCAAAACTTCCTTTATTGAAATAGGAGATTCACATTGATTGTAGCATTTAAAAGAGACCATTTGGTAAGACAGCTTAGGAAATTATAGAGATTCTTAAATAAGAATGCAGCCCATTCTCAATAGAAAGGAAAAAGTCAGCACAGCACCAGTTGTAGCAAGGTGACATTATTCCAAACATCATTAGCTACAAAGGCATGGATTTAAGTACGAATCTGGTGGACTTCTTTCTTGCCAATGTGACATATATTTGTCTTGGAAAGGAAAATAAAGACACTAATTTCCTATTTAAGATAAAGAGTCTGGTCTTCTGGAAGAAGTGCTAGCGATAGCAGTTTGGTTTCCAGCACTCTCCCGAAGGTAAGAAAGTGCTGTCAGAAATGGAAATGATGTTAAGATGAACTCACAGTGAATGACTGATATTCAAATTACAGAGGATGACATAGCTAGTGTTGTCAAAATACAAAGCAAGTAAAGGGTCTTCACTTTTATTTATTCCTTTTAACTCTGAAAAGCTCATAAAAAATGTCAAAAATGCTAGATTCTTCTGTTTTTATTGTCTTATCTGTGTGAATCACTGCCACAATCTAAGGGCCACTTCTCTTGCTAATTACTGGAGACCCAAGAGCACAGTGTTGCCACCCTCACACAGACACGGACACAAATGTTTTCACCACTATATACAGACATTATGTCATGTCATCTTTATAATACCTAGATAATAAAGGAGAAGTGCCCTAGAAATATTGAATTATAAATATGCCATTTTTATAGATCTGAAAGTTTTATTGTTTTAAGACTTGCACCTCTGCTCATGCAGATACATTTTTTCTAATAAGTTTGGAAAAATGAATCACAAAACCATGAGAAATATGTCTGTTTGTTAATGCCTCATGGCCTGCTGTCAAAAGACTGGTGTAGGAACAAGCTAATAGCCTATACATTCTGTTCTGGGAGATTACAGAGCTTTCTTACAAGAGGATTAACACAAAAGTACAATTATCCTTTCAACTGCATTTTTACATATAGCATAGCATAATGGAGAGTTCATCCATGGAATTGCATATTTTTTGTGATGCGTTTAGTGAACCTGGAGATTACAATGGAACTTGCTGAGAGAGGACACAGGTCAAAAGAAAGGAAGAAAATTTGCCAAAGACACACAAATGGAGAGAGCTGGGAATGGATTGCATGTTTCTCAGTTTTTAATTTAGTGTATTAGCAAGTGCAACATGCTGTTGGCCTTCTGTAAGCATCTTTATGACTGCTCCTATGACAGCTTACTAATAAAACAGTCTATTTTATAGATGCATGTACTGGTGTGCCCACCTGTTGCCTTGCACTTGTAGATCAACTAATTATATAAGGAACACTGGCTCCCTAGTATGAGATGAGAACAATTTCTTTGGAGCTTAGTTTGTTTTGGGGGAGGGGAGGTTTGGGGGTGGTTTTTTTGTTTGCTTGTTTGTTTGGGGGTTTTTTTGTTTTGTTTTTATTTTGTTTGGGGGTTTTGTTTGTTTTGGGGTTTTTGTTTGTTTGTTTGTTTGTTTTCTTTTTGCAGGAGCTTTCTCATGCATTCTACATAGAGAACCCCAAGTTCACAGAACAACGAAAGATAGTTTTTATATTTTGTAGAAAAATGACCCTTTTTACACCCTGCTGGCATATTTCTGAGAAGAGAAATGTCTCCCCAGCTTCATGTAAGTATAAACAAGAATATTAACTCCCTGCCTCATGAGCCAGTTTTACACTGAGGTGGCAAAGCATGTCAGTGATCCATAAAATATGGTAAAATGCTCTTCTTCCAATAAAAAGTATACAGTGGGCTTCCGTCTTGTGGGCAGTATGCGCTGTGAGCAACCTCATCATGGGGAAGAATAAACCCTGCCCTAAAATAATAATCAGCATTTGACTGTAACAGATACAAACTAAGAGATGACAGGCTTAGAAGAGAAAACTGGTTGCAGCTTATTCCTGCTTGGATAGATGACAGGTATATCAGCCTAGCAGCACTGAGTTGGTGGGAGTTAAAAACATGCTGTTTTGCTCTGGGTTGCAAATGGAAGATGGCTTTATTTCCCTGGAGTCTTTCTGGACCTGTAGCTACTCCCTAACGATGTACTCACCATTCCCAATGGCATGATGGTTATCCAGTGGATTGATACAGGGTATATAGGCCACCCTCACTCCTGATGAATCACTCCCTCTTTAAAGATGCATGACTAGAGACCAAAAATACTTGACATAACCTCCAGGCTGGAACTGAGCAGGTAAAAGATATTGCACAAGGGACATCCCTTTTCTCTATGACAAAAAGTTCTTTCCTCCCCAATTTTTTTTCCCCTCATTATTCTGGAAAGTGAAGAGAAAGGGTCAAAATAGAAGAAATAGTATCTTCATCCACATCGTCAAATTTGCTATACTAAAAAATCTGTCACAGTTTCCACTGGGTTGGTTGCTTTGCCATTCCAAGGACTTTTCATGCCTTTCACCACCCTACAGCTTCATGCTCAGCACTTATAACATCTCCAGTATTCTATCTATTATTGAGTTTGTCATTTGCACCTACAATTTTCTCCATTTCCTCCATGGTTCCATTCATTGCTCACTGTCTGCCAAGGTGAAAGAGGAAGCCACACAGACATCTTCTTTTCACTATATTCATTACTGGTACTGTTCTTCGTTGTTTCTGCCTCATATGTGAATATATTAATACCTTTTTTGGACAGTTTTCTTATTGTGTTTTTCCTTTGTGTATCAAATCTCATAAAATTTTTGTTTTAATTGCTAATATCTTATGTTGAGACACTTGGAAATATGTCCTTACCCCTACTATCAAAATTTAATTTTTAAATACATTTCAACACAATCAGGTCCAAGTTTCACCAGAGAAAGGATATTTCATGTGAGAGTCCTAGCATAGGAAACACCATAATCAATCCATAGTCCTTTCTACAAACCAGGAATTATTGTTCCTTTTGACCAACAAAGGACAAGACACAAATTGTAAAGGTAACTGCTGGAGTAAGCCAGATCATGACAAGATAAATGTTTCCAGTTACCCAAGGGCTTAAATGACCAAAATATCACCCCCACCAACATCAGAAGGGTATCAGAAAGTTTCTCACTGATTTTGAATCAAGTGACTAGAAATACACTAGACTTCTGATTCAAGCAAGTAAATAGAAATGCTTTTAGCACATAAATGTCCAATGCTTCAGGGGAGGTACGGAGGTCATCCCTGTGCAATTACTAGGATAGAAAACACTTGAAATCAGGAATCAGTGAATCCCATGGCTGGAGAAAACACAGTTGAAAGGTATGAAAACAAATCCTCCCACATTCAACTGTCTAAATTATGTATAATCACAAACACTGCAAAGTGTTATCTTATTCAAAACAGCCCAAACATAGAACGTCACAATTCCCAAGAATCTCAGGTAGATCCTTAGAGATGCTATAGAGGTCTGTGACCTCCTATAGAGATCACAAGAGAGGAGGTCCAGCCCAGATTATCAAAGCTGAATTAAATATTTTAGATTGTTTGTTTTCTTGAAAAGTCTTTGGGAAATCTCTTTTTGAGGAAAAAGTAGGGAACAACGCAATTATTTTAAAAGACTGTTTTCCACTTTAGACTTCTTTCTGCCAAAAGAAGGCTCAAATAGTGTGTGAAAGAGCAGAACATCCTAGGTCAACATATCTCTGTGATCTTGTTTCTCCTACAGTCTATAGCTTAATTTTGCTGCTCGCATACAGATTTCCTTTGTGAACACAGATTAATCTCATAAATTGAAAGGCAGCTGACAGCACATATTGCCCACAAGACAGAAGCCCACCATTTACTATTTATTGGAAGAGAGAAAGAATTATTTTTAATTTGTAGAACTCAACTAGGGAGAAGCAGATATAGCTCAGTTAGCAGAGACCGGTGCCTGCATATTAAAAATACATTAAGATCAATAAATGGATAACTGAAACATGTATTAAAACATTTCCACCTAATATAAAAGACATGCATAGCTGTATAATTGAAATATTGTCCATACTACCATGAGATAAAGAATTTCAATGAAAATATAAAGTACAGAATGATATTGCTCATTGTTAATTATCCAGCAAATAGGATTATTATTTTTTTTTTAACTGAGTTTTGTGTGAGCATGTACTGGTACATGACTTCAGATTTTCATCTGGAGAATGCAAATTTCGATCAATCCATTGCCTGGAAAATAGATGGAAAAAAGGAGAGAAGGTTCCTCTGACTAGCAATCCTTTCCACTCTTGCTTGGAAGGGACCTGCTTTTTAGGACTACCAGAATTTTTTTTACTTTATCACTCTTCCTATCCTTAGGCTCCTTGTCCTTAATTTCTCATCTTTACCTCCATGATCCTTCCCATCCTTTACTCTCTGAGGCATTAAAGTTGTAGCATTTTCTTGCTGTCCAGAAACTGGAGCATGGTATCATTTTAGGCATATCATGAAGCAGATTTGTGATCAGTGCTGGCATAATCAGGGAAATAGAAGCATAAGGTTTCCTGAACTAAAAATAGAATTGTAAAAGATTAAGCAGTCTTTTGTACTATTTATAGTGCATAAAGGCTAAGTGTAAAGGAAAATATTTAATAAACTACATTTTGGGTGATTTTAAATGTGAATAGAAGTGTAATGAATGCTTTGATAGTGGCTCACACCCTTGAAAATGGGCTTATACAGAGGCATATTTCTTATATACAAGCTTATGTACGAGCTCTAGTTCTGTTTCTAAGCTTTGTGGTAGGAACTTGCTCTAAACATGCCCAGTGTTCAGCCTGAATCACAGAATAACTTCCAGAAAATAAAATTTAATACTAAAAACCCCCAGTCTTTTCTCTTTTTGCAAGCACCACTCACCTTCGGAGATGGATCTCTATTTCTGAAACTGGCAGAATACTCTGTGAGAAAAGGACAAAGGGAAGGATGCACAGTTTTGGGGAACTCTGATACGATCAATGCCTTAATTTTCTTTTCTTTGCAGTCAAGAGGGGTGATAAAATACAGTATGGCTTACCAGCAGCTATCAGCTTTCCACTGTATCACTCCAGGAAATATGAGGATTAAGGCTGAGACAGCTATGTTTAGACCCAAAACATCACCAGAGGTGCCAGAATATGAGGGGCAAGCCTTGGGAGGGATGTGCATTACACAAAATGCTCAGTAACCAGTGATCTGAGGTGAGTGATCAAAGGGAATCCTTCTTTGCTCTGCTCTAACTGTCCCAGGTGCCTTGGGGAAGCTCTGCAAAGCTGCTCCCTGGAATTACAGAGAAAAGCCACCTTAGAGGATAGTCCCCTTCCAAACCATAGTGCTGCAACACAGCCAGCATAAGCTGCCTTCTGGGAGGGGAAATCATGGTTGGTTGATTGACTTTGGTGGCCAAAGTGAATGGAAAATAGTGAGAAAAAAAGAAATCAATTTGGCTTTGGGAAGATTTTGATGAGTCAGAGATGTGCTTGCTGCAACACTGGGAGTTAGTCAAGAATACCCTGTCCTTGAAAAGTAATTGGCTAATACTCAGACTTTTAAAATATTTTGGCATTGCTGCACTCCACACTGCAACATCCTACTGCCTGAGGACCTTCAACCCTCACTGAGATGACGTAAACCACATACATTTTAACTGCACGGGAAGAAGCTCCTGAGTTACCATGCAGCAAAATCAACCCATCCCCACAGAACAGAAGTCCTGGACAGGGAGCCTGAAACCAGCTGTGCACCTAAACTGATGGTTACAGGCTTGTTGGTATTTAAATCCCCACTTTTCTCCAGGAAGGGGATGAGAAAATATTCAAGACTGCACCAAAGTGTCACAACAGTCTGACAGGTATTGAGTTACACTGATTCTTAGCTGGAGTTACATCCAGTCCTAATGCTGGGATCTAGTGAACAAGGTGGCCTACCAACCTGCCACACTGAAGTGACTTCAACATGCTCTGAAGGGGAGAAAAAAAAAAGGCATTCACACACACAAAGGCAAACAGAGACTTCCTTGTAATTTTGTGGATTTTAAGTGGGGATAGCAGGAGAGCTGGCATTAGCCCATGCTGCAGTCAGCTGTGGTAGGTACTCAGCTTATGCTCAGAACATGATGCTAATGCAGCAAACGCTGCACTTGCAATTAAGCCTCATCAACAGCAAGTTAATACTGTAGCCCCAGTCAGTTACCTGCAGAACTAGTACCACTGTAACTTTGCCTGGAGCACAGGCCAGCAGAGCTCGACAAGCCCAAGAGACCAAGGTTACAGGATACCAGTATCTGGGATGTATAGCAAATATTGCTCAGCAGTTCCTTAATAACTTTCATTTAGGAAATCTCAGGTCCAGGTAAAATTCCAAGTCCCTCCTCACCAGTGTCCCATTGCTTTGGAAGGGAGCCACCAACACTCAGAATGCCTAAAATTCAGGCAACAACTGTCACAGTCTGAATATGGACTCTAACAACATTATTTTTTACTTTTTTTTACAGAGAAAAGTATCCTTTTAGTCTAACGTATAATTTTGTTCCTTGTTTTTTCCTCCCCCTCCTTCAAGAGAAAAACAAGCAGACAGAAACCTAAAGCTCTGGCAATTTATACTGTGGTAATCATAAAAACTGAACATGTTTTGTGATTATAAACTGTGTTTGGGAAAAGAGAGATGTTTTTTAATTTTTTTAATTAATTTTCCTCTCACTGAAAGTGACTGCTGACATGCAGGATTCAGGGATGTTTTATTTATTTTGAAATTTCAGCTTTCTGGTACAACAGAATTTTTACCACTTTATAAGCTGCAACTGCATCATTTCTGCCATTTATGTCCAGTCTCTCTATTCTGCTCCTTGATAAATAGGGACATGTAAAAGTCCTATTAGTGAATTTAGATTTATGAGCAGGTTTGAGTGACAGATGCTTGCATGTCATGAATACGAGAGCAGTGAGTTTCTAAATACGACAAACTGCATTAGGCATATGCATTTATACTGCATAGGAACTACTCAGCCACCAAGGACCTCCCAAAGTAGAGGAATATGCAGACTAAAGTTAGAAACAGGAGCACATCTCATAGAAACATACAACCTGGAAGAATCTCAGCCACATCAGTTCTTTCATACTGCAGGTAGTCACAATAAGAATATCAGAATCTATCTTTAGCTAGATAGGCTTTTCCCACTGCAGAAAGCTGGCTGTAGAAAATTTATAGCCATTTCTTTTTGTGGGAATGTTTACTTCTAACTGGAAAAGCCTATCTTCCTTCATGTTCCTTGATGTTCACCTAAGCTGCCAGCAACACACTCCAGACATGTTCCAGAGGGCTAAAACAGATACCTTGCTTTCATGTCCCCCTCAAAGGCAGGCTGCCCTCAGAAAGCAAGAGATGGCAGCTCATGGAAAAAGATGCTAAAAGAAACAGATTGGCACTGGGTAGGGTGTGAAGAAATACTATGAGGATAATGGGAGGGGGAGATTTTGAACCAACCTCCAGTCAACATAGGGCAGAGAAACATTCTCAGTATCCTCATGTCTCTTCCATGTTTCTGCTGAGGAGGTATCTGGCCAGCTCCACCTTTCAGTTCTCAATTCTCTCTAATGGGACAGACAAACAACTGGGCCTGACAGCTCTGAGGAATAAATCAGATTCTGAAGACATAATGTTTCTATTCCAGCTGTGGCTCAGTTAAATGTTCAACAGTATTAAAAAGCAGGATAAGAAAAGATACCTGAGCTTATTACCCTGGTTGCAGTCTCAGTGTTGAGATATTTCTTTCTCTATATTTACTACCTTCCTTTTAAATAAGCCAGTAAGCCCTCCTTCCTTCTCTCCTGGGAGATCATTCCAGAAATAAATGGAAGTCACTGCTAGAGGGCTTTATTTTATATTCGGGCTCTATTTCTCTTGGCTCAATTTCATCCCCTGAAGTCAGTATGGAGAAAAAGATTCATGGATTTTTTTAAGGGCAGAAAGTACCCCAGTGATTGTCCGGTGAGATATGTAACACAAGGCATGGGTCTTCACACTACTCATTTTGATTGCATATCCAAGAACCATAGTGGGTTTTTTCTTGTCTTTTTTTTTTGTTGTTGTTGTTAATTATTATTCTTTCCTTTATAGGAGAAAGAAATCCAATGAATTTAAACCTTCCAATGATAGGAAATGTACTCCACTCTTTAGCCAGATGTTCCATGGGTTAGTTTGCTCACTATTCAAATTCACACTTCACTTTTAGTTGGAATTTATTTTGTCTGAACTATCAGTCATTGTTTCACTATAGTTTGTTACGCCGCAGAGCTTTATCAAATTTATTCCTTCTGCCCTTTCCCTTCCCCCTATGGATGCATTTAGACTGCAATCAGGTCATTCTCTAAGCCTTCTTTGGTAACTAAATAGAGTTGCTTGAGTATTTCACAACAAGGCACATTGCCCAAGCCTGTAAGCATTCATGTGGTTCTTCTCTGAATCCCTTCCAATTCATCAATATCCATCTGAAGTGTAGACACCAGAACCAAACAGTATTCCAGCAGCAATCTCACCAGTGCCAAATGCAGAGTTAATTTAACCTCACTACCCCTACTGAGTTCTCTCACATTTAAACATTCAAAGATTACACTTGCTTTTTGAACCATGCTCAGTAAGCATGGAGACTATGACCCCTATGACTTCTTTTCTGCCACTGCCTTCAGAAGTCATCCACACTGTATGCATAAACTGTATTTTTATTTTTCAGACATATAAACTTATATTTGGCTCAGCTGAAATACATGCTATTTGCTTGATATCTTCAAAGCACCAGATCACTCAGCAATCTGTTCCCTTCCATGCTCCCCCAAGCTCATGTTATTTATGGACTTAATCCATAATTACATTCTAGTTTTTATGTCCAAGTTGTTGATATATTTGTTGATTAGTGTAGGTCTGAGCAGATTCTTGTGGGAACCACCGACATTTGAAAAAAATTCTCTTTTTGTAATTAGGTTTTCAGAACCATTGTTTAACAAGGTTTCAATGCATTCAATGTGTGCCCCATTGATTTTATATCACTCTGGCTTACAAATCAATACGTCATGTGGGTATCATTCCAAACGTCTGAGAGAAAGTCTATTATATCAGCAATATTACACTGATAAAACACCCTTTTTCATAAAAACATGTTGATTGGCATTTGTTATTCCCCTCTCATTAACTCTTATTACTAGAGTCATGTGTGAGACATGCCTTTATTTCACCCAGAATTGATGGTGGGCTGAACAAACTGGTAATTACATAAATGACACTGCTGTCTTTTTTAAAATACTAGTATTGTTGTGGTTTTATTCAGCTTCTCTGGGATATGCTCTGCCTTCCTAGAATCAATCAATATTGATGGTCATTGCTCACTACTTTTTATTAGCTGTATGCTTTCTGTGTCTGCTGATCTGAAAGGTTCTCATTCTCATATCCTAGCCTGTAGTTGCAATAATTTCCTCATCATGATCATCATCTGTTGTGGCTTAGCCCCATCCATCCACCAGGACCCCCACACCCACCCACTCACTCACTCTGCCACCAGCGGGATCAGAATAGAGTTGAAAGGGTTAAAACCAGAAAACTCGTGGTTTGAGATAAAGACAGTTTAATAGGGAAAGCAAAAGCCACTAACACAAGCAGAGCAAAACAAGAAATTAATTCACTGCTTCCCATGGGCAGGCAGGTGTTCTGGCATCTCCAGGAGAGCAGGACCCCATCATGGCTCATGGTTACTTGGGAAGACAAACATCATGACTCCAAACCTCCCCCTTTCTCCTTCTTGCCCCCACTCGATATACTGAGCGTGATGTCATGGTATGGAATATCCCTTTGATCAGTTTGGGTCACCTGTCCTGGCTGTGTCTCCTCACAGCCTTCCAACTTCTTTGCCAGCATTGGCAGTACGAGTAGCAGAAAAGGCCTTGGCTCTGTGTAAGCCCTGTTCAGCAATAACAAAAGCATGTCTATAATATCATACGGCATAATATAGAACTTCCCAGTGTTGAATGCATTATAATTGTTGTGCTCTACAAATGATATTGTAATACTATCAGTGAGAAACTTTGAACATGCCATTTTCCCCATAACAATTTCCACCTGACATGACTTAAAGAGGGATCTTTCAGGAAGTGTTTACTTTCTTTCTTCTGCTTGGGTGATAGCAACAAATGTCTACCTCATTCTTTGAATATTTTAATATGATCTGTAAAGGCAGAAGATTATTCTCAAAACTGTCAATGGCATAGATGATGACATTCCTGAGAAAGTAAATTTTGCCAAATGGAGCCTTTTAAAATTGGTTATAATGATTTTCATAATCTCAGCATGTAAAGGCAGTATTACTAGTCTTGACTAATATTCATCAAAACAAATTTCAGTTGAAACTGTTCATAAATTAAACAAACAAACAAACAAACAAAAAACCAACAAACCCCCCCCAAAAAAAAAAAAGAAAGAAAAAAGAAAAAAAAATAATAAAATTTTGTTTGTAAAGTTCCCAGCACTGGCAATAATTGTACAGTCCAGTTTTTAAAATTCTGCTCATGTTTATTTTTCCTTATATCTTAATTATTTACCAAAACAATGCATTTTTTGTCTTCTCCCCCCTTCATAAGTTGCTTCTTCAGTGTGTTCCTGATCAGCCTAGACATCATGACAACATGTAGAAGATTGTTTCCCCATTTACTGGGATAGAAGGAGGTGATGCAAAATTGATGGCAGCTGCTACCTTGTCCAGCAAGCAATCCCTGTCCAAAATCTTCTCCTACCTGTTTTGCCTTTCCAAACTGAGGAAGACTCATTCTCTTTCTTCTCTAGTGTCACTACTGCTAAATCCATGAGTTACCTAAAACACACAGTACTCTGCAGTAAACACCCCAAAAGGCCAATGCTCAGTGTTTGCCCATTACCTCTGAAGCCTAAGCAATTCTGCTTCAGTCATGAGCTCCAGGAACTTTATACTCCATAAAGTGGAAAAATTTTCTATCTCATCTAGGAAAAATTCCTAAGACCTATTGACTTGGATTAAGATTTTTTTTTGCAGAAGAGTTTGCTTTTTGGGTTGATTAGACCTTCTCTGGAAGGTTCCCAGGAGTTCTCCACTCTAGTCTACCCAGGGAGAAAAATGCTGGCAGAAGCAATAAGGGGACCATGAAGTACAACACACAAGGAAAACAGTGTGAGGGAAATCTGACACTGCTCGGACTTGAGCCATGATGAGACTGCCACAGAAAGCCACTCAGAACCAATAGCAAATTTCCTTTTCAATTCCACTCACTGTCTGCTCTGAAATATGTCTTTTGATGTTTTTTACAGTAATCTCTGTGGATCTGGCCTATTCTTGGGCTATTAATTTTAAATCGATATTTAATCCATTTTAAAATCTATTTCTACCCATGTGAACTTACTCATCAACAATTCAGTTTTGAATGCATCTTGCAAAGAAAATGAGAAAGGAATCAGAAATGCTCATGGTACATTGTTCCAATGCCTTCTGCTTTTTACTATTCTATCAAAAGAAAATCCTCTATCTCTACACTGTTTCACCAGAGATTTTTTTGCATTTGAGGATCTGAGAGTTTTCAAAAGGCTAAAAAACACTGAGAGATATCAAATAATAGTGAATGGCACAAAGACTTTTTTCTTACACACATTAAAAATATGAGAGTGTATGCCTGTGATGTTGTGTATGACAAAATATGTATGTAAAAGGGCATATGCCTTAATACAGCATATCCTGAATTCACTAGTATATTACCTCTAGAGAAAAGTTATTTACACACATGCAAACAGAAATGTGTGTGCACACATCTTATAAAGCATGAAAAAAAATTTAAACTAATAACCTCAGGATCTAGGAGCACAGTACTCAATAACCAAAGCCAGACACCGAACCCAGTATTACAAGAACTGGTAATACCAGAGTAAGTCTTATACACACTGTCAGCGGGTTACATAAATGTACAAGAGGATGTATTTCTGTTGGAATTCAGGTTTTCTCATACAAATGCTTGATGATTACTTGAGTAATACTAGAATTCTGAGATTTACAAGAAAAAGATTGATTTTTCTAAATATCAGTAGACAGAGTCAGGCTAATGTCCTAATAATGTTGGGACAACTACGGTGAATTGATACCTTTTTAGCTGCATAAAGAATGAGGAGAAATGTCTAGATAAGTAGTACTTACCCTCACTGAAAATTTGGCATCATAAAATGTTTTTTATTCTTTGAAGATACAGAAGATATATATAATACTTTATTCCCCGAAGATACAGATTTTATTTTTTTTTTGCTGAAAGCTTGGTTGAAAAAAAATCCAACTTCACACCTCTGATGAACTTGGTTGAATATAATGTAGCTGTAATTAGGTCAGACAGAAAATGTGAGAAAGGACCAGACTGTCCACATTGTCCAATGTTGTGCCTGCATTTGTGCTTCCCACTTTTGAAGTTTGCTCTTATTGCTGTTGCAGCCAGCCAGACATCTAGAGACAGGTACCATTTTGCAAACATGAGTCTCTTGTTGTTAGAAATTCTCCTGAGACACCCAAACCTGCTCACAGCAGGGAAACGCTGACCCTTCCATAAGATCATATCTGATATCTGTAACTTCTAGGTTGATGAAATTTAACATGTCTCCTGCAATGTGCAGTGATCTCTTCTTTCTGTTGTAGTTTCCTTCTTTTTTCCAGGCTAAGATACTTTTATTAATGTATCAACAGTGTCTCTCCTTGGGATGGTAAGCAGAGGTGTAGAGACACTTGTATAATTCTGTTTCTCTATAAAAAAATGAGAATAGAAGATATATATTTGAATTGTAAGTGTACAAAATTGCTGAATAATTTTCACATCCTGGACTTACTTTTCACACATGTTCTCAATATTTTCTTGTGCATGTCAGTGAAATTACTTTTGACATGAGGACTCCAGATGAATCTCAACTGCAAGATTAAAATCCTGATCTGAGTTCCTGCTGAACTGCAGAGTTTGAAGACCTCTGGTGCAGAACTAGAGGTTTTAATTCATCCACTGTGAAGTCATGAACCAGAAGAGTCATTTGGACTCTGGATTCAAGTTTTCATGCAGTTTCTGCACTACCAGGTCTACTGTCTAGGTGTTGTTTAAACAGACAGCTGCTAAACTTCATAACCTTGAATGAACAAGGTCAGCTGAAAGCTTATTGCCATTGCCCCTTTACAGAATTAAGGTTCTAAAGATTTTAAATTAGTTGCTGAGCATCTACAAGGTATCTGTGTCACACTCAGGAACTGAGCACTGACCTGTTGCCTTTAATTGCCAAAGTGTTTATAGAAGTGTCTCTAATTGCCATCCTGAAAACTAACTTCCTGGGTGCTGATTCACCATAAAAACGTCCATTGGGTACCTTACCAAAGGCTCAATCAACTATGCTGCAACAGTGTTTTGGTGGCCCAGACCCCCTGCTCAGATATTACTTCATCATTCCCGTTCATTCCATCTCCTGTGTTGCTTGCTGGCTCTCATTTACATTTCACTAAAGCGAATCAACTGCTTTACTATAGACATCCTTCTGCAGGAGCTTGAGGTTTTAAATGAGAATTCAGACTCTCAAATTATCATTAGAGACTCAGGAACTGCAGAGAAGGTATCCCCGTCTATGTCACTGTTCAAGAGATGGACCTGAGGTTGATCATCTCTTTGCAATCTCTAAGAATAGACATTCTTCTCTATTGTGTCACATGCACCCTAGGAATGTAAGGCATGAAGCAGGGAAGGCAGGGAGGTGAGAGGAAGGAAGGCACTCCCACTGAATGATGAGAGGATGGTGTAGCAGCAGGACAAGACTCCAGAATGATAATAATTTTGAAGAAGAGTAAGCTGAAAGGCAGGCAGGCTCAGGAATTATTTACTGTCCAGGAGGAGAAAGGATTTTTTTTTTTTTTTTATGCAGCAGAGCAGAACAGGCTGACTAAATTATAAACTTAACCCCCAAGAGCAATCCAAGAACTAAATGGGAATAAAGGAACACAGGTGGGCAGGAAAATATTTAAAATAAATAGGAATTCATAAAGAGCCTTTATCAACCTGGAAAATAAAGCAGAGAACTTGAGGAGTGAAATATGAAGACAGAAACAAATTAGAGGAAAATGAGAAATAGATGAAAAACTGACAAGCCCTGGATACATTCAAACTAAGAGTATTTTCGTAAAAATTCTCAGAAATATTCATGATGTGCACAACATGAGGTTGTGCTGGTCACATGAACTGGAATCACAAAGAGAAATTACTACTGAAAGCTTTTATTTTACACATGGTGCTTATTCAAGCTACAGCATCCTCACAACAATCAGCTCTGGAGATTGAGCAAGAGTTTTCCATATCCAACTTTGGATTTGTCTAGGCAAATACCTTTCAGTAAGTATAACAGAAAAAAATGAAGCTGAAAATGATGAAAATATGCAGTGGAAATAAAAACCCCAAACACCTTTAAAATCCACATAAAACTTTCTCAGCAGACTAGTTAAGAAGAGGCCTGGAATTTAACATTAGCTTAAACTGAACATTTACTGACTCTGTAGGTTCCACACTGTGAATGATACCTTAGAAAACGTTTTCATGGAAAAGGTCCATACTAAGTTCTTATTCAACCCCACATTATAAATGGTTCTATAATAGTGAAAATAACCCACAGTAAGGACCAATTATCTAAAATGTTTCTGAAGGGATGTGGTGAGATTACTGAAATACATATCCTTACTGATTGAATAAATCATTGGTTGCAGTGGTCTCTTTGGCCTTAAAGTACTCGAGAGGTGTCTTACTAGTGATATGCATGTTATGAATGGATGGAGGATGGAGCCTGTGTCTGGAAGATACTTGCTTCTATCAGCAAGCTGGTTAGTTTTTTAAACCATTCTTGTGAAACCTTGTTTCTTTTATGATTGGTAGATTCAGATCATATTAAAGTGCTGCTAATTAACATTTCTGGCTATAACAAACCTATAGGTTTGTAGCACTATTGCTGCCACATAGAAGAAATTTCAAATACTACAAAACATTTGCTCTGTAACCAGCTCTATGCTCACTTTTACTCTCATTGTTTTGTTGTTTCTTTTTTTTTTTCCTTTGAAATGAAAATAACCACAAGTTCCTCTAAAGAAGTCCTACAAAGTAGAGTCCACTATGAGAATCCATGAACTGACATCTTCTCATTTCTAAGAAAAACATTCTTAGAGTCTCCCTTGCAGTTCTGTTTCTACACAGCCAGAGACAACACTAGAAAATGTCAAATACTGCAAGTATGTCTATATATAAAGGGCATATGCTCAAGAGCAGACTCATGCCTGATGCAGCTAACAAGGTGAACTCTCTCCTGGGATCCACCACACCACTGGGACAATTAGTAAACCCGGAAGAAACTACACTATTTTTTATTTAAGACACCAGTGGTAAAAAAGGTGAATGGAATGAAGGGACACTATTAAATTTTATTTATTTTTCACACCATAAAAAAATGATCCAACTCAGACTCCCTCTGGATGTATGTACAAGATTGATAAAGCATCAATTAACAAGACACAAAATTGACTAAGAACCAGCTCAAATGAATTCCCTCACACCTGCAAAATCAAATTCAACCTTCACCGACTCCTGGCCTCCAGCAAAAGCCTGAATGAGTAGATAAGGTTTACAATATGTCAAGGAAGCTTAAAAAATAACTTTGTCAGATCAATAGAATGAGAAAGAAAATCCCAGGACTGAAGACACCTACTTGGAAGGATTAGTGTACGCAGTGGAACCATTACAGAAAGTACTGGGAAGGATATTGAGCTCTTTCACTGTACCTCATGGGATCTGTAGATCAAATAGCTGAAATGTCTCTGTAAATGAAGTATCTTGAGAATAACACATATTACAGGATGCACTTTTAGTGCTTCTCTGAAAAGGAAATTATACATCTAGGGCTTATGAGAATAGGAACAGCTTCTGGAGATGCAACAAGTGGTGGAGGTGCACCCTAGAGGAGAAAGGCAGGTTGGAGGCTCTACTCTCAGGGCAACACAGTTTCCTGGTTTAACTAAGGAATACATTGAACTTTAAAGGTTTTGACAAAAAGATTGTATTTCCCCAACTTAGCAGCCACATTTTCTGACATGAATGTAGTATTTAATTGAAAACTGAGAACAGAAAACATTCGATCAGCAATGTGGGTGCTCCAGAGCACTTGCAATACAAATAAAAAGGGCAAAAGCTTGTGCTTGAGCTCCAGATCCCAGCAGCACTGATATGAAAAATGCAGGAAATATGTCCACTGCCAGGAAAGTCAATAGTAAAGATGCAGACTTCAAAAGAAATCAATAGCATGACAACACCCCTGCAGAACAGACCTAACTGTTAGAAGTGAAGCCTCTTTGCCTGCTGACACACACGGTATTTTTAATCTAATGACTTCAGGAACCAGGAATCATGTCTCAAAATCATGACTCGAGTTTAAAAGGAGAAAAGTTAAAGAAAAACATGTGTTTTGCAGTTTGGTGTTTTAGATTGTTTTGTTTTAAAAAGAATATGCCTTGCATCTTTTTGCTCACAGCTCACATGATTACTTTTTCCTGTGACTATGAGGGGTCAAAATCAACTTTTCTTTTTAATGAAAGTTGATGTGAGTCATAACAATATTTCAGAGATGACTATTAAAAAGAATATCAAAATCAGTGAAGTGAAATACTTTAAGTTTGCAATCCTGAATATGTATTACTCCATTCTTTCTTCTTTTACTATTGTCCATTATAGTACAAATTCAGGACACTCAATCAAAAAGACACATATGAAGCAGTAGTGTTCAACCTTGGAAATTGTTTCATTAGACTGTTATTTGAGCTTATAAAGCTATTTAATCTATTATTTTTTGTGCTGCAGTTAGCCTTCTTTTGAAGGAGAAGTAAATACCTCTCCTAAGCACAGCGGTCACCTACAAAATGATCACTGTACAGTGGATCAGTTTGCAGCAAAGTAAATTTGTTCTTGAGTGTGCTGTGGTACTGATTGGTGGCCAGCACTTTGCACCAGTCACTGCTGAGAGCTATTGGGTTTGCTCCTCTCAAACCATGGACAAGAAGCATATTTTTATGATGGTCTGATGTATAGCTGGGCAAGAACAACAGAGGAGGACCTGGTCAGCGTGCGTTAACTTTCCTTCATTTCCTATGGTTAAATTCACAGTCTAGTACCTGTACCCCAAATCTTGCCCTCCAGAAAATATTTGGAATGACACAGACCATTTCTGTTTCCTGGAACTGCCACCTAACGGCTCGTGAAGGGATGAATAAATGCTGACACCAAAGAGAGAGGTCTGCAAAGCAGTTGTGAGAGGTGGTTAAGACAAATGTCAGTAATAAGTCTTGCAGAAATTGTAGGATGCCCTGTGTGAGCTTAACTGTGGGTTTGCTACAGTGAAGGGTGACATCTGGTAGAGACAAGGGGCAATGGGGTTGTGGTCATGGGCTGCCTTCTCTTCCACTCCCTCTGCTGGGCAAGTGGCCTGAAACCACAAAGGATGAGATGGCTCCAGTATGAGCTGACTATGAGACTTCATCTTGCTAAACCTCAACATCCTTCTGCTCTCTTTATGTTTCTTTTAAGGTGCATAAAAATCTTGGCATAGTGACATCCATCTCAAGCTACTATAATGGCCTACAGGTATACCACATCCTGCCTGGTCTTAAGTCTTCAGCCAACTTACTAAACTACACTTAATAAGCTTAGATAATTCATTTCAAAGCTGTAGTGATCCTTTCCATTAGCCATCTTTTTCTAAAGCTTAACCTGAGATTTTCTCTGCAATGTGAGCCTGCAAGTCCTCGTCTTCTCCACACCAGAGACATCAATCAAACCCCTTTCTCTGAAAGGTGCTTTCAAGACTTGTGTCTTCCCCATGGTGGCATTTCCATGCTACTCCTGAAGCCACTAATTGAAAAAACCCCACCTACCGTCAGAGACTAGCAGTCTGGGCTACCCTTAAAGAGACCTATGGGGTCAGTTGGTTGAGCTGGGCAGAGGCCCAAAGGCTTACTTTAATGTATGAGTTGTATTTGCTCATGACTGATTGCTTCCTCAATAAATTAGGCAAACGCTTCTCTACTGAAACCAATGACTGATTGAGAAGCCCTTAAAACAGTAAATCCATTCCTCCGTCATTTTTCTGGACAGTAATGGTACTGCTGTAGTCACAGAAAAATATAGAGCTGCCCTTTGCATTGATGACATCCTCCTTTAGAGCAAAAGTTACAGTTGCTAAAGCAGCACTTTTGTGGACACAGTAAAAAATCATTAGTCTTGGCATCTTCTCAGTCATTATTACTGCTGAGAACATCAAGCCAGGCTTGAGGGATGCACACATTCAAGAGTTCAGCATACTGTGGAGGTCATATGTGAATAATGGTGCATTTTCTGAAGGCTTATAAGTGGTGTAAACTTCTTGTGTTCCCCAAATAATGCTAAGGGTCAAATAGTTATGTGTAGGTTCCAAAATGCTTTCATTCTCTTGTTGTCAGAAACACTAGTGACTAAAAATACCAATGGAAATCCCACAGTTTAACAGGAAATAAAGCGTCATCTTGGCAGCAAAAAACACCTCATGAGAAGTAACCACCAGAGACAGCTGAAAAATCACCTTGTTATCACATCAAGGATTAAACAATCTCAGGGAGCATGCTTTCCTCCCTATAACCTTCAAGTTATAGGTTTAAACAACTTAATTCAGTGCTGCAAGAGAAGAATAACAGAAAATGCATCCCAAAGGTCCTCTCTTCTCTAATAATTTCTCCTCCACTTGTCTCCCATGGTCTTCACTCTTTTCTGTAATAGTTTTCTACCTCTGAGTCTGCTTTGGCTCAGGTTTCATAAAATTTTTTTGAGTCCTTACAAATGGATGTAGTTTCTCAGAAGTGCAGTGCACTAATATGGAAATACATTAAATTGTATTAGTAATGATACAGTGCCCTGATGGTTCCTTCAAGGACCAATTTGCAGAGCCTAACCAAAAGCAGCATCCTTTTGTGCCAGGAACCACACATATATACCACAAAATACAGACCCCATAGCAAAGCTTTAAAAGTCTGTGGAGAGACACACAAACTAGCACCTCTACCTTCAGGAGATAATTATTTTACCTCGAAAAAGGCATTGAAGTGTCTTTATATTAAAAAAATCAAAGGGAAATATAATTCAAGAGTAGAACAATTTTCTATTATTCTTATGGCTAGCAAAATGCTGAATGACTTTGAGTGCAGTTGGGTTCTCATGAGAGCCACCAGACTACTTGATTGACAGGGAAAATTACATCCTTTAATTCACCTCTCCCTTGGAGAGGGAGCAGGCAAGATAACATGCAATGGAAAATGAGAGCAGGTACCGGGCACACTGTGACACCTGAAGTCTCCAGTCAACCACAGACCAGCCTCCCTCCAGCATGACCTGAAGGGACTCCATCTAGTATCTGTGTTCCCACACACATTTAGCCCAAGCCTGCCCACTGAGACAGCTAATTACTACTCTAATATTAAACCTGTAGGTGCCTAATGAAATGGAGGCTCCACTGAGGTCACCAGATCTTGCCACTGCCGAACAAAGCAGGCAGGAGTCGCTCACCACACTCCATCCCTACTGATTCAAACCAGAACCTACAAGAATGGTGAAAGGCACCTGAAGATCTTAAGAATTTGAATCTCTGCAAGCCTTGATTAATTAACCCACAATTCCGGTGATTCCTCTTCTGTACATGTTAGTGAGACTAAAGGAGGCAGAGTTTCTAAGCTCTCCCCCTATGCCTCTGTGCTCATGTAGGCACAACTCTCTTCCTGGTGATGGTTTTATCCAGAAAGAATTCTCACAGCACCAAAATGATGTCCTGTTCATCTTCAAATTCAAAACTGCTATGTGAAGGGGACTGCATCAAGGTGGACACAGGTGAAATCTGTTGTAATAGGTGGTCAGATCCCAGAATTAAACTGAATTCAAGATGTTCCTTAGGGAGGCAGGAGAATCAGTGGCCAGGGAGGTCATAGAAGAAATCATATTACTGGTTTGAGAAGTATGGATCTTCCTTCAAGGCAATAGCTCTTCAGCTTATATTAGCAGACATGATTCTATCTAGAAACAGGAGTAAAACTCTGTCTCCTGTGAGAACCCATCTGCCCTCACTTAGTCCCCATTGCCAACATAATTTGAAGTGCCTGAGAATGGATATTGAGTTATTAATGGGTATAACTGGGAAAAGTGAGGCACAGAGAAACTGAGATAAAGCTAAAAAATTGAAAATGTTTTTCTGAACCCAAGAATAATCTGTAGATTTCTTCCTATGTCTAAAAGATCCCAGATGCACAGAAGCAGTGTACTAGAGTAAGCACTACCACTACTGAAGACAAATTCAAATGAGGAAATTGTTCTGCTGATTCCACCTCTTGCCTTTGAAATTTTGTCTTGGCACACTTTCTTCACCTCCCATTTGCAATATTTGCCTTCTCTTGTTCCGTGCTGCCTTTTCATTTCTGGCAATTCGCTACTTATTCTTGTTTTTTAATGGCCAGTTAACTCATAAACCTGAAATAAATAGAGTGCTGAGTGGGTCAGCCCCCTTCTCTGCCAGCAATTTGTGGTGTACTGCTTGGTCACTACAGACTGATGCTTACTGAGGGTGTGACCCCCATCATCTGGACTGAGTGTTTCATATTCTTAATCAGTTGTAGCTTCAAGAAAATACCCCTCAGTTCACTCAGTAAAGCTGATCTGTGGGGCAAAAAATCACAATACGAATGTCAGAGATTGCATAATAATCAATCATTCTGTGGTGAATTTCCATGAAGCAATGATGTGAGATATTTTTAGTAATTACAACTAAATCTCAATTCCTACCACATGCACAGATGAAATACATCTTTTTGCACTATGATGTGAAGTTAATCTCATCATTAATAATTCTTCTCATATTTATCTTAATATTGTTAATTACATGGGACTTGCTGGGTATGAGTACAAAAGCGCGTGTGATTTGTCTTTTTTCCAAGAATTTCCAGTGCAATTTACCATTAATTACTTGCTGCTTAATACAACAACCTCCCCCAAAGAATAATTCCAGCATTATTATAGCATCCTAGAACAGTTGCTATGGCTTTTTATTCTGCATAATATGTCATTACCAAGAAGGGTGAAAAAAACCCTGCAGCCATTCTTACATTCTAAATGGTATGCTAATAGACAGCAAAATTTGGATAATTTAACAAGATAAAGGCTGTCCTTGAACTTTACTTATTAATGATAGATCCTATCGTAATTTTAATGATTTATGAGCATGCTTATATGGCATATTCTCTAGCGTGGGCCTCATCCAGTGCCTATTTGAGGGTTTGGACAGATTTTCTTTGGCTTTCATGTCCTTTTAATAGGCTGTGGATGACCTGAGTGTTAAAAAGGAACATGATCAGGCCAGAAGCTGCTTGGTATTGCATAGAGTGTTTAGCACATATCTGGAGGGACTAGTCCAGCTCTAACATGGAGAAAGATCAGGTTGTATAATGTAAGTAGTGCTCATCTTTGATGTCTTTACAGTTCACAGAAGACTGAGGTCTTTGTAGATTTTAGACATAGACATTGCATGATTAAACTGGTGCATGCGATCATGACTGGATTATGTTTAAAATTAATGGAAGAATTATAAAAAGTAGATTTATGACAAAATCTCTCGATGTTAAATTTTGAGAAATCATAGCTATTTCTAAACAAAATAAATAAAATGGGCACACACTTGGAGTATAGCCCCCTGATGCTCCAGGCAAGGAAGCCGATGGAAAATAATTCTGGCCCCTTTCTGATCCCCATCTGTCAACTTCCTTCCCACAGAAACCAGCATGTCATGCATAAGTGTGTATGGAGAGACAATGTATGCTCAGGGCACACTCCAACTTGGACAGAAGTCATTGAAATCAAAACCGTTCTTGAGTTGGAACATACAGATAAGTAAGATATACAGAAAGCTCAGGACCGTGCTCCTGGAAAACTCACAGAATGTCTTTAACTGCCTTGAATCTGCAGCCCAAACAAGGAGAAAAAACCTTCCAGACACCTAGGGTTTTATCCCCCCAAGAAGATACCCACTGAGCAGACACTAACACAGGGAAAAGCCATTTTTTTTTTTCCTCTCTGAATCTATCCATCCATCTCCAGCTTCAATCATGGGCAAATATCCTGAACAAAGGAAGAAAGAAGGCTTCTAGCATCACCAAAACCAGCACAGGAAAACTATAGCCCTATCAAAAATACAGCCAGGAATCAACTAGTGCACAGGATCACAACAGCATTGAGTACAACAGAGGAAGATTATTTACCCATTAGCACAGTCTTCAGCTCTATGATTTTTCTATTTTTTTTTACGCTGCTTCCTCTTCCCTCGTGGGGCAATAGTTTTAAGAAGCAACTGAGCCAAATGCAAGAGAGAAGCAAGAGAGCTGAGAATGCTGCTGGGACTCCTTAAATATTTATCAGACATTGATACATCTCCCAGGGTCCTCCAACTGCAAAACTAACAAACTGACAACCACAACAGGAGATGCCAGTCTGGTCTGTGATACATCATATCTCAATCATGTTTTATTTCTACTCTTTCTATTTTTTTTTTAAACTTGCATCATAAACCTAACCATGGCTCCCTTCAGTCTAAGGCAATTTCTTTGATACTAAAATTCAGCGTTGGATTAGTAACCAACAGATTGCATAAACTCAAAAGGCACCAGAATTTCACTTAAGTTCAGCATAGTATTCATCCACCTATGTTACAGTTGACTAAAACTCATAATTTCAAATATCTGGTTCATTCCCAAAGTTGTCTAAAAAGTTGAAGCTTTGAGGTTTTCCAGAAAGCAGAAGTTTCAAACTTCTGGGTAATACCAAAATGCTTCTGTAAAAGTGTTTGCAATGGATTGGATTAGACTGAGCTAACTGAATTGCACATTATTATATTGTGAAGCAGAAGCACTGCTTCTGAGCCTCTCGGAAATGAAGCACAGAAAAGTTCCGTGTAATCGAGACTTGTCTGTGAAATATAGCAGCTTAGTCAGATCCCCATTTCCTCACAGAAACCTTTTCCATTAGAAAAATACTTCAGCAGTACCTTGTTGGTCCCACAACAGCAGTTTTTCCAGAAATGTAGGTGATTTTGATGAGAAAGGTGTGTTTAGTCCTGCAAAACCCATAGCAAGAAGGCACGATGATACCATTTTGTCTTGCTTTGGTAGTGTCTACTCCAGAATTTCAAGTAGTTTACACAACAATTTCTATGGAGGGGGGAAATATAAAGAAAAAAGAAAAAAACTGATAATCTGAAAGCAAATGTGTTGTGGAAGAAATATCTTGGAAGCACTGGAAATAAAAGTGTGTCAGATCACAGGAGAAGACACTGAAATGAAACAAAGAGGACTGGACAAATATTCATATATGTAGAGACTTCTATTGTGTGTAAGAAACATTAAACATCCTACATTTGCTCAAAATGAGTCATAATACAAGATAATTAAATGTGACCAATAGACAACACATTCCCTCAAAGATGGGAGGAGGAACTCTTTGAATTGTGGTAGTTCCCCCCCCAAAATAACAAAAGTAATCCTATCCCTGTTTTGTTAAAATGAGGTTGATATTTGTACATTTACCAGATGCAACTTTTCAGTTGTTTTATGTCATAATTCACAGGAACTTTGAAGAAATCATCCTAATTATGAAGCTCAAAAATTTGAGCTAAATGGTAATATCCAACAGTGTTGCCACTCTGAAAAGCATATGACATTCAGTTGATCTTATGATGTGAGGCTGATTGCTTCTGACTCCATCCATTAAAGGTCACTGGTTTGTATTCCCTCGCTCACTCTGTCTCACACATGCATGCACACACACTAATATTTTCTCCTATTGTCTGCATATTTTCTGTGGTATAGAGCAAAGCCAGACACCAGTTCAGTATATATCAGAGGATATGACACCATTGCTGAGAAGGATTATGCTGAAATGTTGCTATCACTCAACACTTGTAGCATCTCTGGGTATTTGGTGCTCATTTATCACGGTTTTCCCCGGGTCCCGCCGAGTCAGTCACCATACATCTTGCATCTTCCAAATAGATAAGTCACCCACGCTCTGTCAAGCTCTTCTCTGAGTTGCTTTTCCTGTGGTAATGTCTTCCATGTGAACTACCTCATTTTTAGAGGCTGTCCTCTCATCCCAAGCTGCCACCATGACTGAACATTGAAGAAGTGCTGCTTAAAAAACATGGCATGGACTCTTTAATTATTTAGTATGGCCCAATTAGATTTACAATAAGAATGAAAGACTGCTATGTTCATTTCACAAAGTGAGACAGTGTGATTATTAGAAACCCGTAGGTTTCAATTAGTCAGGCTCATATTACATTTAATTCAGAATCAGAAATTCAACTTCTCTCATAAACAGTAATGCTCACACTGGATATTGTTTCTCTCTGAATACATCTAATTCCTATTTACACTGATGCCTTTTGAGATGCAGCAAAGTGTGAAGATGTGTAAAAAGCACACATTTCTTTTGCATGCAGAACTCCACCTGCAGTGGAGTCCTGATCTTTTGTAGAACATTTTACCTCTGGAAGACGAAATGGAGATTGTCTTTTTGACCTACAGGTGGATAATTTTTCACAAAGTCATGCAGTCAGGAAAATCATTGAAAAGGGATAATTACAAGCCATGGGCAGATGATGGGGTTTGTTTTCCATCAATACCAGATGTCAAAGGTCCTTATATTCAAGATCACTAGGCAACTCACTACTTAGTGGTGCTTAAACAGAAAAAGAGCTTGGTTAGTTTAACACAGAAATAGTGTGTTGTGGTTTTTAGAGGTAAAACTCTACAGTGAATGGCTATTAGTAGTTCATAAAATATATATTAATCAGGGTCCCAATACCTGTTCTTCAATGGGCTCACAAACAGCATATCCATAAAAGTCAACCTTTCCAAAAGTCTCTCCAGGAGCTTGAAAAATTGCTTTCTTGTGGGCAGTTCTTTCTATAGATATGTTCTATTGAATGGTTTTTTGGGTTTTTTTTACAATACCAGTGCCCAGGATGGAGCACAATACATAAACAGCTAGGTTTGATTTGCAGGGAATACAATAAAGAACAGGAATATAAAGCCTGATTTCTTGTCCTCTGATAAGATTTTGTTGTTCCAAAGACTTTTGTTTCCCCCTTAGCTAGGTAAAAGTTCACAAAGTTCACCTACTTCCTCTTAAAACGCACCCCACTAAAATGTGCTTTATGCTTTAGTGCCTTCTCTGCAGGCTTTGCTATTCTGCTAAAATTTCCTATGTCTGCTAAAAGCCTGAATGAGCTGAACTGAACTCTGATGTGATTGGTAACATGTAGGTTACACAGTTTTGGGTATGTCATGATAATTTTTGCTGGTTTTGCTCACAGCTTCTATTTAGGAGACGTTCTGATTTAGTGTTTGTAATGTCTCTGTTCTTGAACAGGACTTTTTCCTTATAAGAAGAGCTTGGTATTTATTGACTAACCACTAGCTGTGGGAATGGATTCATGCTTTTCTCAGGATCTGTAGTTTTAATATGTGGGGAGACAGGATTTAATTCCAAAAGTACTTCGAGAGGGGTTACTTAATTCCCATGTTACATAGAAAGGGATTAAGTCAGTTATACAAATGCTGATGTGTTGAGTATGCACAGGGCTGCCAGGTAGCCTGTTAGATGTGTTCTTGTGGCAGGAGGATTTCCTAGGACATCTCAAATGGCACAATGCACTTGTTTAGGCAACTGAGCCCCATCTAAGGTTACTATAATGCTAATTGGCAATAGAAAAGAATGAAGTCTAGGGAAGGCAAAATCATGGATAGCTTTCCTTAACAGCTGCATAAAACACAAACTTGGAACAGACAGCCATTACTTTCCATCACTTCCAATCACAGAACATCTTAAGTTGCAAAAATATATTTAGCTCAAATCCAAACAAATACAAATGTTTGGAGAAGTCCTTTAATAAAATAGATTCCACAGTCTCTGGTCTCCAACAATTCCGTGGTTATATTTCCATCTAAATATTTGTTTGGCACCTTACAGTGGTTTAAGGCACACCTTGGAGTTAGCTCTGAAAATCTGACTGTGTATAGTTCTATAAACCTGTCCTTTGGTCATATAAATTTAATGCTTTCAAATGTCATTGGATATTTCTCTGATTTACGACACCAATTTCAGAAGGACATTTCCTATAAGACCAGTGCTTTTTTGATCCCCCATGAATGCTGAGGGATCGCATTAGAGGACAGAAAGAATGAGGGTGCTAATGGTTCATTTCCAGATTCCTCCCAGAAAATAAACCACCATTTTTCAAGCCCTTCCTCTTTTGCTTACAAGTATTTTTAAAAGACATTTTGTTTTTTGTGGTCTGATGGCATACAATTTTTTCAGGGTGAGAAAGATGCATCTCTATTAACTACTGAGTATCTTTTGCTGAAAATTAAAAAAAGGCACAATAAAATGCTCCCTACACCAGAGTTCCTTGCTCTTGCTGTGTATTTCAAACTTCATACGTCAGTGCTACTGTTCTATCGCAGCCCTCATTCAAGTAGCATTCATACTGCCAGTAGTGCATGTCATTTTCCCTCTGGGGTAAAGCAAGTGAGCCCAAGACAACTTCAAAAGCTCTGTTTCTTGCTTTGTGATAAATTTGGGCCATGAGACCTGTACCTACATCTTTCTACTAACTGAATAGAGATCACCCCACTTTGGGTAATTCTTAAGGATTCAGACAGGAAAATCTAATTTACAATCGAACAAGAAAAGCAGTTCTAGGACTAGAAATATTGGAATGATTTCTATTTATCTGAAGACATGCAGGCTTGTCAAGAACTATTTCTCATAAAAGAGCAAACAAGTGCAGTTGGTCTGCCACAGGAAAAGTTCAATCCTGCTTTGTAATGGATAAAGTAGAGGTATCCCTCTTCAATACCTGGCTTTACAGCACTTAACTACAACGCATTTTTGCATTGCTAATGCTGATGGTCCTGCCATGTACCTCAAGATTACTTGAATTAACAAAGCATGCAAATTCTGTCATCCCAGTCATCCTACTCTTGCAGCAGCTGCCAGTCTAGGTCATCCATCCCAGAGCAGAATGCTTGGTTGTGTTATTTTAACATGCAACCAAATTTCACGGGAGAAACCACAGTCATGAAAAGCTCAGTGAACAGGCTTGAGCTAAACACAGAATCTACATTCTGGGATGCAACAGAGAGCACTTACTGTCAGAGCACTCATATCCTTCAAGCTCATCGTGGTTTTTCCCTTATACCCCATTAGAGCAACATGGCCATGCTACTTCATTTTATTGCTAGAAGCTCTAGTGACTTGCCAAAGGTCACCTGGGAATTCTCCTCATGCCTTCATTGTCATTCGCTTACATTGCTGTTTACCATTATTATCAATTCAATTTTTCTCTTTGATGTACAGAACTTTTCCCTAAGAGAAAGTTGATTTCCTCCAATGGAAATCATCAATGCTCCAACAATTCTATTTGTAGTTAAGTATCTCTAGTTTTGAATAGTTCCATCATTTATTCTAAATTTCCTTTCTGACTTTCTCTAGAGACTTCAGATTAAACAAATTCCCCTGGAAATAGCTCACATTGCTGATTAATGTGAACAGGGTCCCTCCTTTGCCAGCACTTTGTTATTTCATGGATTTTGCCGTTAGTTAGAGCTGTGGTTGGAAATTTTCAAAGCTGTGTTCCTTTTGAAGTAGCAAGGACAGACAAGGCCAGTGGCTGAACTATAAGCCCATGAAAGCTGAGGACCTGATTAAAAGAAGGTAGTTGTTTTCAGAAAGTCACTGGCCAACTCAGAGACAGACTCTGTTCTCCACCCCTCAATAGAGTTGTTACAAATGAAGAGGAAAATATTACCTTAAAACCAGATTTGAACAGTGTAGAAGGAGTTAGTGTTCTTTTCAAATATGTTTTTCCAACTAATACTCCTGAGTAGCTTAAAATTATCCTGACAGAAAAACAATTGAGGCAGCTTTTAAACTAATGATACAATCCCATGGATAATTTCCCCTAAATAGCTCAGAGATGTGACTGAATGGTCCTATATATCATTGTGGGAAGCAATTTTCCTCAATGAGTTCTACCTGCTGGATATCACAATGCATTACAGAGTGAGTAAAAGTCTTCCTCTGAAATCAGATTCAACCTGGCTTTGGAGCAAAACTTAAACCCTGAGGGTGAGAGACCCATGATTATATTTAACACCTGCCTGTGATTCACAGGTTCCACATATTCCTCCCCACATCAGGCAACTCACTTCGTGAGTCATTCCCAGAAGCTGCATGGCTTTCAGACTGTCTTCACAAGTGTTATTGAGCTTAATATGCCCCTTACTGTTCCTTGATTTGTTGCCCAGTATCTCACAAATGTCTTAGCAGTGTTCTCCAGCATCACTTTCTTAGGTCCTCAGGCTGCCACGTGTCTTTAACAATAAAGTGTGTGTGTGTCCCTGGTCCTGGTCAAATCCTGACTTTTGGGGAATTAACAGAGGAAACATAACACCCATCTGGGAATAAATGCAAAAGTGTCTTAGGCATGGAAGCTAAAGTAAAATGTTGAATGTAACTTAATTGTATCTATGGCAACAATCTAATTCAAAGTTCTTTGAATTCAGAAGACTCCTGCAGGTTTCAGTGTAATCTGGAGCAGGTTCTGCAATGGCAATTAGTGCAGAACAACTGATGGAAAATCCAGACTAAGAAGAATTACTGGAAGTCACAAATTGAAGTTTGCTTGGCTTATGTCTAGCATAATGTGAGAACTTTCAGATAATCCCACACTGAGCTACCTGAAGCATTAAATTCCAATTGTGAAACTGATGATCTTTACAGCCTCCTGAGAGGGAGCACAGAGACAGTGGAAAACTAGATTTTGCCTACCAAGAGACAGGAAGATAAAAGTTTTTGCTTGCATCCACAAACTTTAAAATCAAATATTGCTGATGTTCTTTAAATATCCTGTGTCAAATGTAAATCCTATGATAGATATCTTGATGAAAGGTTCTTCACTTATGGCTCCAAAGTCCACCTGAACACCACAGAAGAACTGTTTCATTACAGCTTCCTTCTGGAAGAAGAAATATATGCTTATTTCCACTCCATGAAGGTAAAATACATTGAAGTGTACATGTCCATATTCTATTATTTGAAAAATTCCCACAGGGTCTGGAAATAAAGTGTCATTTTATTTTCCTGATGTTAAAATGTTTGTACAGAATTTTACTATTTCCAGATTCCAAAATGTTTCTAAAGATGTTGTCATCAAAATATAACTAGGTTTGTTGCCTATTTTCCATTTCATATTGGTAAAAGCTTTTGGATTGCTCTCACTGCATTGTAATGCCTTATAGAATAGTAATTAAAAATATATCGCTGCTTGTGTCTAAAACACAGCCTTACCAATGTATTTGGGCTTGCTCTAGGTTAAATTATCCCCTGTTTAGAGGGCGCATAGACTGGATCTTGTCCCTTTCCTCATTTAACATTTTCAAGTGACAACTTATTTAATTGTGGTTTGTTAGGATAAAATTCACTCATTTTTACAATTTATGCATTTTTTCTTACATGTAGCTGTTGTGATATTTACTTAGCCAACTGAAGGGAGATGACAACTTCCTGGATGATGATTTCATGTACTGCAGAACACCACAGACTTATATATCTCATAGATATTTTGCCTTCCATTGCAACAGTCTGGCAAGGGGGTCAAGTATTAAAGCCTTTTGCATCATAGTCTGCAACTGAAGGTAAAAAGGGTGTTCATAAACCAACAACACCAGCTCCAGAGCCACATCCCTTCTCTTTCAAGTAGCTTTCCTGCAGCACTGACATGCAGTGAAAGAAAGAGCCAAAAGATTAAGCAAAATGCTTATTTAAAAAACAAACAAGCAGTACAGTGTTTGCATTTCCATAAGCTGAAACATGAATGAAAGCTCGGGAGGGCAAAGACAAAAGATAAATACACTGACTCATCTTCTAATAGAGATAAAGATCAGAGGGCTGAGAAACTCAAGCCCAAAGTCCTGCAAACACTTTTCACACAACATATTTCAATGGATACGGAAAAAAAGCACCACAAGCAAGTTTCTCTGCTGTCTTGCAACCTCCATTCCTGGCCATTTGTTTTGTCACAGATAAGCAGTAATTTCTGTTGTGACGATTCACCCCAGTGAATAAAACCACAAAAACAATCCCCAGCTGTTTGTTTGTGTATACTCTTTTTTTTCCCCTAAGGTTTGCATATATTTTAGATGACACTTTTTTCCCACCCTGGCCAAGACAGGGTATTTTCTCCATGCCTTTTATCAAACTGACAGGTGATATTGCTTTAAATTGCGCACTGCATCAACAACAGAGGCTTTCTCATTTCGAACCCAAAGTGTCAGTCAGGTGGATGAGAACTCATTTAGTCCTTTATTTACTAGATGCAGATTGGGTTTTCAGGAGCTGGGAGTGCAGGAAAGGAAAGGGATGCCCTGGGTGATAATGGGAATGAATGAGAGAGGACAGCAGTAGAACAACACAGCACAAAGCAGGCAGGAACTTATTGTGGGGGGATTAGATGACATCCATCTTCTTGTCTATAAACCATTCCCACAAGCATGGCTTTCAAATTCACTTTGTCCCCTGTCATGACTCCTTCTCCATTAATAGGATAAAAGGTGACAGGGGATTGAGATGATGTTTCTGATGGATTTCAGTGCAATGTGGATGTAGGTAAGGGTTTATGGATCAGGGGTGAAATAAGCTTTCAGACTGAAACACTGGATTCCCCAGTTTCTTTTGGATCCAATACCCAGTTTGGGGCTCAGGAAAAGCAGCTTCCTGAAGAATGGAGGGAAATTGCTTGGCTGCTATGATGGCCTGCCTAGTTAGTCCTCAATATCTGCAGGATCCTGAGAACACATTGCACAGAAAGGATGACAATAAACAACCCTTGAGCCTATATTAAGAGAGAGGAAGATTCTGGACAGTGTGAGTTCATACATGTATTCATTAAACTGGGAATATGTGTTACTTCAGTTGGGAAATAACCTCTTAGAGAATATTGTGTTTGTCTCAGCAATGCATACACAGCTATCAACCCTGAATTTTTAATATACATTTTTAAGGGACTTCCTTTTAAACATGATTCTTTCTAAGAAGATGGTAACTTTTAGTGAAACTGTGAATCTATAGAAGCTTTGATATTCTTGTGTGTATTTCATCCAATTAATATCTAGATTCACTTTTATAGCATTTAAGATTCATATTGACATTACATATGTGAGCAGACTGTAGATGCTGAACAGGCAGGGAATTCTGCTGCCTTGGCACACTATCTCCTGCTGCTAGAGCACCAATTAGCCAGAAGGAAGTAGGATGTTTCACTATTATAAAAATGGGACCAGAATTCAAGCACAGCAACTGTTGCTGAAATTTAAGGGGATGGGTGGAGGAAAGGAGACCTGACCTCCTTTCGTCTTCGAGACATGATGAAGTGGCCTAAAGTAGCATCTGTGACAACACTCTGCTGGAAACAAGAGACAGATTATCAAAATTCATGCCAAAATCTTCTTTGTGTTCTCTCCCTCCACTTCCCCTATCTCTGACTGCATAAAAATCACCTGGATCTGAGCACAGGCAGGACTGCTATGATTTAGACAGGCAAGTTTGTTTTTTCTTTCTAATGATCTCAATACTTCCCTGCACTCTCTTGACATTGTTTATGGTGACTGGTACATATCTCAAGGTTACAGTTCTCACTTTAAGAAAAGCAGCCAGGATTTCTCTGTGTGAGAAAGCTTCTAAATAACTTCTATGATTCTGTATGACTGCAGCAGGATCGTGTGGTTTGCCCAAGCCGAGCTGCAGCCCTTTGTGATATGTATGTCTCCCGTTCCTGTTCACTACCACTACCCAAACCCACCTTTGTACCAAGAAGAGAAATAGAACATTCCATCCATCAGCTTCATTCCTTTACAAGTTCTCTTAAATGCTTTTAAACCAAAAATTCAGGTTTTACTAGATAAAATAATGTTGTGAAGGAGAGGCAATTCGAAGTGACTTGATGAGAAAGGAGTGTTAGAAAGTTTCACAGCCTGGAACATTTCAGATGCTGGAGGATAGGGCAAAGCCAGTTGTCAGTGTGGCTGCTGTCAGCTCAGTGGCTCCCTGGGGCACAATAAACTCATAGCAGTCCTACCTGTTTCCTGGGAGGTTTGTCCTGTAACCACAGGCATTTAATGTCTGTGTGTCTGTGACCACTTCTCCCTGATGCTGAGCAGCGTTGTTGTCTCTGCAGCTGCTTGAGGAGTCTTCTTCCTACCCTGCCATGAAGTCTGTGACCATCTTTCCACTGCTCCTGCAGGATTAGGCAATGTTTCCTTCTCCCAGAGGTGCATCCAGCTGACCCAGATACTGTGTTATTTCTAAAAAATACAACAATATGTAAGTGGAGAAGAAATAAATAAAATAGGTGCTGTCTACTACATAAACCTAAAGGAGTCAGTGACATTACAAAAGGCCCTCCAGGTAAGAGGGACAGTGCTGGGGTTAGGCCCTTAGTACACATATATGTCCACTGTCACATTCCTACATCATTCCTGTGCTCACTCAGACCTGTTTCACCTAAGCACAATTCCCCCCAGCTTTAGGGAACTTCTGCTGGGAATCTCCACCTGGAAGACACCTGATGTCTGTGGCACAACAAGCATAAACTCATAAAGACTCAATATTGACATGTTATTGCTGTGCCTTTCCAGATGGTAGAGGGGTATTTAACTCAGCAGTGAGATTTTTTTTGCTCCCATCATCTGTTGCTTGGTTTCTGTACTGCTTTCTGATCAGTACTGCTGGAATTGGGAAGAACATGAATATATAAAGAAGCTCATTGTCCGTTTTCTTAGTCGTAAAGAGTATACCTGTCATGAACGCAACAAGACACTCAGTCCCCATCTGAAAAGGAAATCAAAGTTTGTCATGATTTTGTTTTAAGACAAGTAAACAATTTCACCTTAAGATTATTGATTGTGTTTAGCTTTTCATCTGAAAGTGAATCAGAACAGGTTTGAGGAGTTCACAGTGACTAATTGTGAAAATAGATGAAAGATAATTTCTTAAAACTGTCTGAATTTATACTAGATCATGGGAAAAAGGAAGGCTCTGTCACAGTGAAAGGTCTGTGATGCTGTCAGATCTTATGCCACATCAACATCTAGAAAGACTTAGACATATATATATATAGCATGAGAAATGTCAAAAGAATCCAGGTAGATGAGATGCCTTGTGTTATAGCAGCAATTATGAATAATTGAAATATTCTGACAGTCAGAGAAATGATGCCACATTAGAAAAACACAAAATAAACCAAAAATGAACCTAGAAAACTAAAACACAAATTTGAATGCCACAGAAACCCAGCAGTGCAAAAGACATCAATGTAATAAGCAACACTATGCCATCAAACGTTTAGAATGGCAAAACAAGAATAGTTCAGCTATTGTAAACCCCAGAATTACCCTGTTATGCATAAGAGAAGCACAGAGATGATAAATATGTGCAAGAGCACTGCAGGGCACTCAGAACAATTCAGGCTGACACCTGAAGAGAGCTCTTGCCTTTTGGGAGGAGCATCTCATCCTCTGCTCAGACATCATTCTTTTGCCATATCTGGAAAAAGCAAAGTCAGAATGATAATGATAAGCACAGGAAAAGCAAATGTGTTTTGTGCCCAGAGTTCAAGATATCCCATACATTGATCTTCACCTAGCTCTGCCGCCCCAAACCTCTATTTAAACTTCCTTCCATTTATGCCTACTTTGATCATGTAACAGCACTGGTTGAACTGGTGGCTATCCCACTAACTTCTCTTAAGCAAGGATTCTTAAATTGTAACAGAACCCTTAGGAGAAACTTATGCTTCTCCAAGGCACTAGCACAGGTTAGTATATGTGATCTACCAAGGAGTTAGACAGGAGGCATCTAGGAAGGGGACTTCTCTTCCTGAGTGGCTCATTCCCTGGGAATGCCAAGCCGTTTAGGACAGTGGGGGATTCTTTATAAGAGGCTTTAAGAGAAAATATATGCTTCTGTATTAGCTGAGACAAACAGAGGCCATTTGGCTACTCAGAGTGAGATGACAGCAGCACACCGGTCTGGCCCTTCCACTATTTTAATTTGCCGAGCTCTCACCTCCCATGTTCAGCCTGTACCACACTGCCCACGACCACCTCCCACCACAGGGACTCAGAGTGTGACCTCTCCAAGCAAGGAACTGTCTGTCCTGGTCACTGGTAAAACCTATTCAGATGAAGTCTGAATTCCTCCTGGAACAGCAATTCCATGTTTATCAAAAATTGTCCCAGAGCTGAAATGACTCATTGTTATAAAATTCATCAACACCCACTTCCCTCCTCTTGACGTCTTTAGGACCCTCTTACAAAATGCCAAGGAAAAATACTTCCTCGGTTAACAATGTTTCCCATTCAGAATGTGGAAGATTTGGTAACAATAAGTTTTTACATAGTGTTTCCCAATAGTGATTTACATATGCATTCCTGCAACAAAACAGATAATTTCACATTCAGTGAACAGCTGCCTTACACATTCTATTTTACAGGGACTGAACTTTTAAACTGATATATTTTCACAGGAGCAGAGAAAAGCAGAGTCAGGAAGACACCATTTAATGATCAGAAACCCATTACTGATACTCGTCCTCAGGAGAAATACAATAGGATATACCTAAGGTGGTGCCATTTCTTCAGTGACGATGGAGCAATGCTGCATGACACCAGCTGAGGATCTGATCCTGTTAACCTTCATTGACTCAGACCTAAGTTTTTCAAAGCATTTAGCTAAGTGGAGAAATAAAATGCAGCTGAGATTGGAAGATGAAGATGCAGCTCTTGAGGAAAGGAAGGGTGAAGGGAAACTACAGGCTGAATTTCTGCCTCCCTGAAATGGCAATACAATGGCACTGTAGCAGAGCATTCTTCAGACACATAGAGGAGAAATATGAACTGAGTCTCAGTGCTGACCTGCACCACTAACCTTTCTAAATTCTGCTGTCTTTATCCCTTCCTAAACAAAGGCACTGTGTGTCCCTGATATTCTGCAAACAGGACAACAGCTTTTAGCCTCACCCTCTCATTCTGCAAAGGTCACACTGACACTTTAACACCCCTTGGTGACATCTCTGCCATCCTGTAGCACCCTGCAGTATCTCATTCACTTAAGTGTTAACTCCAATAATTAACCATGTGCTACCTAAATGGAAAGCATCTGGATTTTGGGAAGACAAAAGCATATAGTAACTTGTATTTCCATTAGGTGGTTTGTGTAGAGATTTGAAAAGCCCCCAAAGTATATTGTAACAGTTGTCTCCAGCTTTGATCAGATTTTAGGGCAGAAGGGTATCAGACAGACACAGGTCACTGTCAGATCCAGACCACATCAGCTTTCATCTGTGCAACCCATTACAGATGCTGATTGTTCTGATATGAAGAAGGAAAGTGGACTCATAAATCCCAAATCTTTCTCCAAGCAAATCCACAGGGTATTTGTGCCACTGGGAAGTACCTATAACATGAGGACCAAGCTTCCATCTTGCAAAAATCTTCTAAATCAAGAACCTCATTTTGTAAGTAATTACCAGTAATAAAATGGCATGAACTAAGTTAAGAGCTGAATAAAGAAAAAAGTGCTCTGCAAAACCTTCATGAAGACAGATATATTTGTTCATTATCATGCAGAAGTGACAGGACTAGGAAGAGAACTGGAGAGGTCTCACAGTATCTAGGAGATCATGTAGTATCCCTATTATTTAACAGCCATAACTGGCAGGAAGTAACAACACCAAAACTCCTGTTTCCAGGTGTTTCAACAGGACACTCACAGACTTTTAGTATTTTCTTAGTTGAGAACTATATATATATGATAAATGTAAATATCACAGTATACCCACATAGAACATGTCAGCCACATTAGATCATCCTGTGAAATAGAACTGTGAAGAAGCACTGAGAGCAGGTAATCAAGGATGATCATTAATTAATGATTATTGTACCATGAAAGTCCTTCTCTCAGTATGATCAAATAGTGTGGAAGACACAGTTACTTTCACTTTATAAAGTTTGTTTGGGTCTTTTTGTTTGTGTTTTTTTTGTGGTTTTGTTTTGTTTTGTTTGTTTGTTTGTTTGTTTTTACTTACACCACTGCCAGAGGGAACTGTGTGGGTGTTAAGTTTTAATAAAAGGTATGTCTCAGAACCAGGTTATCTGAGGGAATGAGGCCTTTTCTAATTTCAGCATCAGTCTGTAAGCAAATAGTCCCAGTTTTATAAATCTCTTTTATTATGATGGGATTTTTTTCCCTTCACAGTCCTGTTTGTGCATCAGGGAGTAACAGCAATAAAATCTCACTTTCCACCAGAAGGAAGTATGTTCATAATGTTAGTTAACAACATAGGAAAATGTTTCACTTGTTGCGAAGATTGTACCAGTCTGCAGTGTAACCAGAAATAAAAAAAAAAATACTTGTGGCAAGAGTTCCTGTGCCTTCTGAAATTAATTTTATCTCTTTTTGCAACCAAACTCTGCATGCCAGTTTTGCTATGACCTCTCAATGCAGTCATGTCAGCCTACAGAAGTCATTAGGACTCTGACAATGATAACTTTTCTCTGAGAAAAGTATCCTGGTGGTTTTCAATACAAAAATCCAGACCAAGAAACAACACCAGATTGTGGTGTTTTCCATTTCCCCCCCTTCTCTTGCTTCCTTCTAAGTTGACCTTTAGGGCAATCTATTTGCTTTCCTATGGGAAGATAATGAAAGGTCAAGTGAACACTCCCTAGATCCAGCTCCAAGAAAGTCATTAGCAGGGGAATATTATAAACATTTGCTCTGCTAGTTGAGAACAGTGTTCTTTCACCCATCTTTAATAGCTGGAATTTTGAAGATATCTTGCTGTCTAAGATGAACGTTCAGGCATATCCAAAGTATGAATCTACCTCTACAGTGCTGGAGGATGACTGGAAGAAAATAGGGACTGTGGATTTATTTGAAATAATGCAGACAAGCAGCATTCCTTTTGTTCTAGCAAAACAAATTTCTGTACACCCCAAGGCAGAGAGGGAAACAACTTCATGCATGTAGGCTTGGCAAAATAGTTCCTTTAAACGGCCATAATATACTCCTAATCACACAATAAATTTCATGCAACCCTGAAAAAAAAAATTATCACTTGTAGTCCAGAGGTAAGTCCAATAACCAAAGTATTATTCTATTTCATCTTATTCCATGCTTCCTTGATATGGAATACTGACATTTTATAGCCACTTAGAGTTGTATTTACAGTATACACAAGTGCATGTTTTGCTGAATTCAGGCACCTGTAATTTGCATTTATGATTAAGAGAATAATAAATGATTCAGGCCACTTACCATCCAGGGCCTTCCAAATCTTGCATATGAAGATTTGTACTTTTATAGCATTAAGAGCATTCTACAAAGTCTGACTGATATTTTACTTTTCTTTTTCAAAAAAAAAAAAAATCAGCAACATATCTAATGGATGCAGCAAGAAAACACACTCTGAAACACAACTAGAAACAGCAGAAGATAGTCAGGAATACAATTGGACTCAGACTCTAAAACCTGGGCATCAGCTGAAGAAGCTTCTTTCTCGTTAACTGTTTTTCATTATGGAAGTCCTTTCTGATTCCCACAACTTTTGAAGCAAGATAACAGTGTTACAGTCAAAGTTTTGCTGGGCCCCAAACCTCATATTTAAGCTGTATTGTTCATACACCAAACCTTATGAAATTTTAGATTTTAAACTCTGTTCTCAGTTCCTGTTGATTTTGAATGTGTAAGACATTAGAGATAATTTCCCCACTGACTTGTAGAATACTACGAATTAAATTATTTACTGAGTCAGAAACTTAAAATTCTAATGTTTCTGAAGGTCACCATGACATTATCAGATTGTGAGAACAACCTGTCCAAAAGCATTACACCCACAGACGAAAATTATAAAAAGTCTCTATTAGAAGAGCTCACACTTTTACCCTGTCAATGGAAATATACCTTTTCCAGACTGAAGGGAACAAGCAAAGAATATCAGCTGTGATAAAAACTATTTGATATTTAGAAGAAAAGTGTCACTATTGAATTAGGTCAAGGTTCAGACCTCAAGAGGAAAAGCCCAACCAAGTCAAGTAAGGAGTTTTAAAAATGCTTTTCCCCAGTATTTTAGTAATGTTTGGATCAGGTCTTGAGACTCATTCAGAATTATGGATTTTGGTGGTTGTCTCTGTGCCATGTGAATGGCTGCACACCCTTCCAGAAAGCCCTGGTCCATCACTTTCTGGTGAAACAGAAAAAGAGAAGGAGGAGAGTCTAATTTGCTGAAATCCATTGCAGTTTTGGATCATATGTCTGCATTGTGCTTATTGCAAGGAAGTTGCTGTCAGTTTGTTTCCCAGGTGTACAGGATGCATATGTAGAGAACTAACTGCTAGAGGGCATGCATCTATCTGGCATGTAGTGACTTCTGATAGTGATCAAGTGTGGACTTAACTGTGGCTCCACTAAGAATACCACTCTGAGGACACCAGCACTGCTCTCCAGTGCATATTAAAGGACTAAAAAAAACCCAAATCAACCAAACAAAAACTCCCCCCCCAAAAAAACCAAACCAAACCAAACCAAAAAAACCAAAAACAAAAACAAAAAAAAAAAAAACAAAAAAAAAAACAAACAAAAAAAAAAAAAAAAAAAAAAACCCCAAACCAAAAAAAACAAAAACAAAACCAAAAAAAAAAAAAAAAACAAAAAACAAAAAAACAAAACACAAAACAAAACAAACCCCAAACCACAAAAAACCAAAACCAAACCAAAACAAAACAAAAAAACCAAAAAACAAACAAAAAAGGCAAATTCCCACCTAAAAGCAGCTTTTCCAGTGCACCAAATTGATGTAATCAATGTATATTGATCCAATGTAAATCATCTCCTGAGATCAGCTCAGTTGGCTGGAGCACAGTGATCGTAATGCCAAGGTTGTGGGTGTGATCCCCATATGGGCCATTCCCTTAAGATTTGGACTCCATGATCCTTGTCGGTCCCTTCCACCTCAGACTATTCCATGATCCAAGATGGATTCTAGATATAAACCATTTTTGATTTCTACTAACATGGAATGTGGCCAGCCTAGTTTATATCAAGTCTTTGCACAGGCACTTTTCAAAAAGCTACCTCAATTGATCCAGTTGGCTGAAAATCTGGCACAATTTCTCTCTCTATCCCCTGAAAGAGCAGTGAGGCAAGCTAAAGAATCCCAGCGGCTCAAAATAGATTGCTGCATATGTTCATCTTTCTCAAATTTTTCCTAAAGCCCATCTCACAGGCAGAGATTCCTTTGGTTGTTCCTAAGAAGAACAATTTGCTATGGCACAGTCAGCAGCCATGTTTAGGCTGGGACAGATTGTTGGCCAGTGAGTAGGCGTGGGCCTGCTGAAAACCATGGTTTTCACCCATATGGCCAACAGATGGGATAGGAGAAACTTTTTCGAAGGAAATACAATTCACTTATGCTATGGCTGCTTGGAACAACACGAACAGATGATACCAGTCACTTCTCACCAGGCCCTTCATGCCCTCACAGTTTCTTCCAGATCTCATTTCCATCCTCCATTCCCTCTGCACTTGTACCAAGCTACAGCTGTCCACACACACATAAAAAGAAAAAAAAAATAAAAGAAAGAAAGAAGAAGAAAGTGGAAAACAAGGGAAGAACAAAAGAGACCAATGAGATTTCTTGCACACAGCTCTGAACAGTTACGTGCAAAACAAAGCATTAATTTCTCTGAGTTTTCACCATAAAGCATGCTCTGATTTTCAAGAAGCATTTAGGTAGATGGAGAATTTGGATACATCAAGGAAAAACACTGCAAAGCTTTGAGAAGTTTCATGTTTGGATTGCTCTAGCAGTGGTAAACACAAAATTTTCAGAACAGATTTCCCTCCTAACTGAAAGCTGACATTGATAATTTGAATAGTAAATATTTGCTAGTGCTTGCCGCTTTGAAGTTGGTAGTAAAAATTACTAAAGGGGAAACTTATGAAATAGCAAGTAGTGCAAAACTCACAATGATATGCATAATTCATCAAGTGATAAGCATGTCTGTTTAGGCCTCATTTGAAGTGTGTGAGGACTGGTTTCAAACAAACCTGAGCAAACTGCAGATTGGCACCAGCATAAAGGGTAGCTCTAGAGCAGAAGTTCAAATCTCAACTTTGGCCTTTTGCTTTTTCTAGTTGGATTTCAGTTCTGAATGAGATCTTATGGCAGACTTGTGATAAATTTCCCTGTTTTCTGCTTCCCTAACCATTCCCAAAAGGAGGTCAGGTATTTGATATGGTTCTGAAAGGCCCACCAGTATCAGGCTCCTTCTGGCCACTGCTTGTATGTGAAAGATGCCATGTGAGGGGGTGGAAGGCAGCTGTAAGCCAAGTGTAGCCTAGAAACATAGTTCCTTGTTTTCCCATAGTCACTCATAAAGAAAAAGGCATCTCCCAGACAAGACTATAATTAGGGGCAAGCTTTAGTCCATTAACCAGACTCCTAAATTAAATTTAACTTAATGAAATTTAGTCTCTTCACTTGTATTATTGCAAAACACCCCTTAATTCCTTCCTTATCAGAATGCCTTTATCCTTTGTGCCAAACCCAGCACAAATGCAATCCACATCAGCTTAAAGCAGATACATTACCATGGGCTTCTGCAGAACCACAAGAATCCTGTACCAAATATCCCTTTGCATATTTATTTCCATGGAAGTGTTTACAAAGCTCTTACATTTTATGTTAAGACAGCATACAAAAAGGCTTCTTAGAGGGTAGTTGTTCCTTTACCCATGAAAACTGGAAAGTGATAGAAGTGTCTTTACACTTGGCACCACTGAGTGCTCTAGTGCAGAAACAGAACTGTGGGAAAACTAGGAACTTGCCACCTTGGAGAGTTCAAAATGATCAGGAAGTTTCTTTCTAGGCAATATGCACAGCACAAGAGCATCTTTAGTGATTCATCTTCCCCAGTGCTGTGTTTCCAAAGTGTGGCGGTTTTCACCCGATGTCCACCCAAACCTCCAGGCCCCCTGTTCCCAGAGGGAAAGGGAAAAGGAGAAAAGGCAAAAAACAGCTGAGAGATAATGGCAAAACAAACTCAGAGTAGCTAAGTACTTAAATTTATTACTAACAAGATAAGAACTAAAACTAAAAGTAATAAAACTAAAAAATAAGAAATAAATCAGTCTTAAGAACACCCCTCTCCTCCCACTCCTCCCTCCCTCCAGCAGTTCAAGGGAACAGGGAATGGGGGTTTTGCAGTAGGTTGTTGTTGTTGCCATTGTTCTTGTCCTGTGGGTCACTCCATGGGGTGCAGTCGGGTCTCTGCCCCCCGATGGGCTCCGTGGGCTGCAGGGGGACAACCTGCTCCACCACAGTCTGCAGGGGCGCCGCAGCTCTTAGTCCTTCCCCTACTCCCATGGGGTCCTGCCCATGGGAGACAGACCTCTCCAACATGAGTCCACCCCCAGGGCAACACTTCTACTGGGGAGAAAAAACCTGCTCCAGGTGGATCTCCTTCTCCAGGAGTCATGGCTGCAAGTCTCTTCCAGAATCTTGGTCCATGCTGGGCCTCCCACAGGGCAACAGCTCCTTCTGCATCCACCTGCCCCTCCTGCAGGGGGGTCTCCTCATCCCAAAAGATCTTCACGGGCTTCAGGGTGAGGTGGGGGGAATAGCTTTCAGTCCTTCCCCCACCCTGCTCCAGCGTGGGGTCCCTCCTTTGCCTCCTCCTGCTCTGACCTTGGTCTCTGCGTTGTTATCTCATGGCTGGAATTTCGACTGCGCAACACTCCCGATTCTTAAATATGTTATCACAGAGGTGTAACTATGATTCTTAATTGGCTCAACTCTGTCCACCAGCAGGAAGTCCCTCCTGGACCTGGCTGTCATTGGCTCCACAGGACAGGAGAAGCTTCTAGCAGCTTCTAACAGAAACCATCCTGGAAACTCCACCTTCTACGAAAATTCAGCTACAGAAACCCATGACAAAATACCAACCTGTTTTCTATAACAGAGTAGAAGAAAAGAACATAAGAACAGTATTGTTTTAATACACTCTCAGTCTACAAAGATTTGCAGATCCTGTTACAGTCATGACGATGTCTTTAACAGCCATTTTACAATACAATGTTTTAGAAGCATTGTATGATACTCTGAAGGTATGAGAATTTCTGTATAAGTCCTTAACCAAAATCGTTTGGAATATATAAATAAATTCATCTTGAGAATAAACATCTGATTTTGTGGCTCATAAAAAGTTTATGAGAGGGAAAAATGCTTTTTTTGCTCAGTGCATGACATGGCATCATGAAGACCAATACTGGATTCAAGCATTTATTACAGTACAAATATTAAGTCACTGTCCCTTATGCAGCTGATCTCAACACTCAGGGTCTTACAGTAGTGGAAAACAGTCATGAAGTTTTAGGAAACAGAATTTGTTGAGGTCAGATGTAAATGGAGAGGTGCAGGGAACCACACTCAGCTTATGCTTCCAGTGAGTCACTTTCTGGTCGCTGTTGTCTCAATTTTATAACCAACAAGGAAGATTTTATTTGATTGAGAAAGACTTTATCATTTTTACTCTTGAGCTTCATAGTTCACTTTCTCTCTCTGACCCTCCCCATCAAAAACTAATATTCAGATTTTGCCAATTTAATTCCGAAACCCAAGGCTTACACTTGAATTTCCCTTTCTCTACACATCCGGCCAAACATTCCCACTTGCCGGTTATTTAAATAATGTAATTGGATCACATTTTCTCAGGCTTCTTTGGTGATTCTATCAGAAATATGTAGGTCCCCAAGGAGCTCTTATCTTTATCAGAGAGAAATGAGTCTGACTTTTCTTACTCTTTTTAGTGTAGTTGAATCTTGGAAATCAGGACTAATCTGTGATTGCTCAGCACTGCTTTCCCTTCAACAGTGATTACATGTTTTCTCAATTTTAGTTCTCAAACCTGAACACTGCTGTGAGCAAGGCCCTCATTCCCCAAGCCTTCTAGCAATAACACTAGCTTCTTTGATTTATACAACATTTTCCTTACAAGATTACTTGGAATACTTATGGTAACCTGAAATGCACCTGAATACAGGGTGGTTTCGTAATTTTTTTACTTTCTTTTTTGCCTTCAGTTAAATTCCCAAGTACCTTCCCTTTTCAGTATGCAACTTTCAACATTCTCTCCTCTGAAATATACCTGTTTTTTTCCTTCATATTGCTGCATCTTCTTACTCTGCTATTATCTATATTAATCTGCTTTCTAAACTTGCAGCCACTGAAGTTAGTCTAGAATTCAATTGTTCATATGTGAGTTGCATAATTTCGATTATTCATTCCTATGTGAGTTTATTTTCCCCCTTTTTATTCTTTCTTTCTTTTTTTCCCCCTTCGTCTCCGACTTGAGAATTTACTTTTTGGCTGCTGACATTTGAGTCATTTACTTATTTAATAAAACTCCAGATAGTTCTGCACTGATCTCCACAGCACTTCATGTTTTCTTTTGGTTTGTCATGCTCCCCTTCCCCATGAAGTCAGAGGGGGTAAGAAAAGAGAAAATCAAAAGGAGAAAATCAATATCTACACTTGCTTACTTGCTTGATGATTTCATACAACCTCCAGGTTCTTTGACCCGAAGTATGTTAGGCCAGTATCAGACTGAGATTGCCTTCCTTTATGCTATGGCATCAGCTCTCAGTGAGCAGTGTTTAAGGAGCCACAGAACCTATTCCCACTTTTGCAAACCAACCTATTGCACCTGAAGTTGCCACCTCCTGCCAGCACATAGTAATTGGGATGCTGAATTGTAGCTCACCTCAGTTATGGGACAAAACAGGCTTGCTGCAACTGAACTTGAACTGCCTCCCTTTGCAGTTGGTCTGTGACTCCACTCTCTGTAGGCTCTTGCCGTGTCTCCCCTCACATCTGCATATGCAGCAAATTGGTAACTTGCAACTGTGGGAAAACCAGTTCCAGATCAGACCGCACCAGTAGTCTGGTATTGCTTATTAAGGCATTTGCTTTGGTCTAAAGGAAACAATCTTTCAGTGTACAAATTTACTCAATGGACAGTGTCTCAGAAACCTTACCAAAGAATCATATGGCAGGAACCAGTCCCATATTTCAAGGGAAAATTATCCAGTGGTCCTATGCTGATATTTAACTGAGAGTATCTGTGCAACATGGTATTTGGCATTCAAAAACCAAAGAAAGCTTTCAGTTAGAGAGTCAATATACAGCAGAAAAGAGCTTGCCTATAACATCACAGTATTAGTCTAAATGCAAATACAATTGTTTTTCCTGACAGAAGTGCAACCACACTGAGTTTGCTCTATCGCTTGAAGGTAAAGTATCATCATGGCTAGACTTTGTGAACGAAGATTTGGGAGGGTTTTACCCATGCTTGCTGCAAGCCCCAATGGCTAATAAGGCCAATGTGAGATAGGCAAGTCCGGTTGCAAAAGGCACAGCAGAAAGTCTCCGAAGGTAGTAAAGTGTAAGCAGGTCAACACAAGCACAGTCTGTCTTACATCGAGATAAGACTGCAATGTAGTGAAATACAACAGTGTATTTCATAGGCTCACATGCTAGAAGCAGAAAAGAAACGGTGCCAGCTCCCCTTCCGTATTAGTATGAATCCAGTTCAAAGACATCCAAATCCTTATATGACTCCCCTCGTATACTTCTGATATGGACACTCATGATAAAAATATGAAAATATAAAAAAATTTTAGTATAAATTAGAAGTGTTATACTGAGGAAGATGGAGGGAAAAAATTTTACTATAATATTTCAAAAGCTCACTTATTTCTCCTCTCCTAAAGGGGAAATTTCTATTTTAACTGGTGTAACTGGATGCTAACAAGGCATTTGCTTTGCCATCCAATAAAATGTTTCTTTCTTGATAGCAAAAAGATACACTATTTCCAGAAATGTCAATCCTGTAATCCAAATTCTCTGTTTGCACTGCAGCCTGTTTCTTCTTCTCTCCTCCTTCTTCCCTTAAAGTCTAATCCCAGGCAGTCAGACTGGACAACAGAAACACTACAGTGACATGTTGTTTCTGTGACACAAATGGGTACTGCTGCCTTGGCAAAGTGGTGCTCCTTTCCTGAAACACATCAGTGATTCAGCTGTGCTCTAGAAGAGCTCTAATTTAATTCTTTTTTTCCCACAATATATGCTTTTTCCATATTATAAACTGCAGGAGTAACATATTCCCAGTCTTCCCTATCCACAATCAAAACCTCTGCATTTGTGCCTATGGTTTGGTAGAGAGTGGGACAAAAGAGGGGAAATCTTTTGGTTTCCAGAGTAACAGCATTTTCTTAATCCTTTGTCTCACTGAGGCATCACAGCATCAAGAAACAGACACAAAGTAAAAGAATGAAACGTTTAGCAAGTTTTAGATAAGCATGTCAATTAATCATAGCAGGATATTAAAAAGAGTTGTCAGCATAGCAAAGCTGTTGTATATTTATAAAAATATTTTCATTATCATTGATTTGGTTTTAACCCTTAGCCTGATGAAGCAAAACACCACCTAGTAAAGATGTATTCCAGGCTTGAATTCAGTAGCAAAGCTCCTTTATTGGCATCAGCGCTTACCTCTCTGACTCTTCTTAACAGCAGTTTTCTGTCCAGCTAAGTCATGAGGTAGAAGGATGGGTCCAATTCATTCTGCAGTTTTCCTCCACATGTTGACAGTCATTTTCCTTGATCCTTGAAGATTAGGATGATTGAATGTTTTCTATACAGGCCAAATATCCTTAAGAAACTCACTAAACCACATATTTCAAGGGTTGATAGGCTGCTTAGTCTCTTAGTAAACGCATTTCATAGTTCTGGAAGAATGTCTCTTTTTCACTGCTGGTATCTGAAGCAAACTATAGATCTGATGACTCCACATCTTTAAAGGGCTGCAGCCCAAGGTCGGTGCCATCTCCCTCAGCTCCTACTCAGGCAAACAATTTTCTTTAAGGAGTTGCATGTCATGTTTGCCCAGATGCTGTCATTTTTCTAACTGGAGTGAAGCAAAGCAGTGAGTAGTGTAACATGCTGAAAGACCCAGCATGTCACTGGAAGGGCATAAACCAGCAGTGGCCATTGTGGGGTGGGATGGCAGGGCAGTGTAGTCCAAAGGCCTGTATGTGTCCACACAGTTGCCATGGCAAATAGTGTCCCCATGAGCTAACAACATTCCTCTTTCCTGGGGTTTGCCTTCACCTGGAATCAAATTTCTCAAAGAATATAGATCTATGCTTGTTTATCAACACCTACCAAAATTCAGATTTCCAGGCTGGTTTATGGTCTAACTGCTAACAGGACAGAAGAGGGAAAGTCTCTTCACTTACAATAGGCAGTTAAGATCCTCATTCTAAGTTATTCCTCACTTCTGAATCAAATCAACTGAGCTATCTCCAGAGAGATGATTCATAGCCCTACAAATTTTTGTTATTGCATTCTATTATTGATACAACTCATAGATCCTAAAAAAAGCACAGCAAAATTCAAGTCATTCATAATTTAAGTACCAAGGAAGGTAATCCTCTGAAAGTTAGTGCCTAAACTCCCTACCTGGTGAGGGAGAGGGACACTTTTGAATGCCTCTTGAAGGAAGTCTTGCCTACCAAAATTTCCTACTTCCTACTGCTGTATGTGCCATCCTTTGGTGTGATATGTGATTTACTTTGCCTCCTCCTGACATTCAAGGAGACAGATGCAGAAAAATGAGTCTGTCATCAGGTTTTAGCACTTAGGTTGTCAAAAGCAGCAGCAATTAACAGCTACCTTCACCCCAGACTAATCAAGTTTGCCCATTTGCCTATTGCTGGCATTGAGCTTGAGCTGGACAGCGGCAGAGCTTCTGTATTGCATCATCCATATTCACCTGCGTAGAGCAGAAGACACAGACTGATGGGCATCCACAGAACTACTGTGGGAAGATGTGATGTGCATCCCATAATTCCACTTAACGTGCTGCAGCGGGTCTGTTGTACTTTTCCACAGATTAGTGAAAAATGAAGTGGTTTTACAGTTCTTTTCCCTGAGAATCAATGAGGCTAACTTGGCAATGGTGTCCCTGATGGAGCAAGAACATTTGCAATGTCACAGATGAAATATTTAAGCTCCCATGGAAGGCACTTCAGAAACAATCTTCTATTTACTCAGTCTTATCCAGATTTCCCTCTGACTTCACAGACTAAGATCTGAGCCTAAGTGATGTCCTAAAACACCACTCATTGGATATTTATTCCTTCTAAATCTGGCTCCACCAACAGGGAGACTTCACAGCACTTTGTTTTCTTCATAGTTACTGGTAAATTAGGAGAGAAAAAGCTCATGCACATGCATATTACATATATATAAATGTTGACTTGAGTAAACATGTGTGTGGATGTAAGCTGAGTGGAAAAAAAATTGCATCCAAATTTATATTTGCCTTTAATGAAGGAGTCCCATCCAGGCTTCTATTCAGCATGCATTTATAGATTAAAAAATAAAATTAATTATATCTTAATGGATTTTATTTTTTTTTCCCCCCACAAGTCTTTATTTTATGCTATATATCCTGAATTATTTTTTGTTTCCAAATCAGGAAATACTCACTGTTTGAACTAGTTAATGAAACTTTGTCATGTTCACAGTCAAGTCAACACTTCTTTCCAGTTTTTAAAAACTGTATTAGAGGTTTACTTTATTACTTCTCCAGGTAATATTGACAGAGTGATACACATTAGGATTCTTTCTGTTGAAGGCAGAGATACATCAGGGCAAAGGAAGTGAAAAGTGAATAAGCTGGCCATGATCTCAGGACAAAATGATACTGAAGAGAGGAACCATCTATCATCTGTATGATAGCTTTAAACAGGTCTTGAAATTTGGGATCATCAAGCTTGGGAAAGTCTGGTGTAAATACCAAATTTGCGTCAAGGTAAAAGTGAAAAGTTTTAGTGGCTTCATGCAGTGTCTGATGATGCTATCATATGCATCTATTGAATTAGCTATTTTTTAATATAAAGGTTCCTAAATTATTAACTTTTTCTAAAGTGATATTTGATGGGAAAAGTAATATCCGTATGAAGTATTAAGTGTTCCTTATGAAAGAGCTGTATAAATCTGACAGAGCATAATAATTATGCTGTCAAGTATAGAAGATTCCATTTTCCCCAAACTATCTAGACCACCAAATTTCAGAGACTATCATCAGGATACTAAGATTTATTTTGTCTCCAAAGGCTCAGAAGATGCCTTTGCTGAAAACACACATCTAACAGTTAATTCTTTTTTTTGCTGGTACTGCTGCAGTTAGTTAAGTTTTGAATTATGGCTTTCTCTGATCACAGGCAGGGAAATGTTAACTGGTGTTTATTCATTCTCATATTATCAGCTTGTGCAAGAGAAAGGATGTCAGAGGTTTGCAGAAGACAGACTAGAAGAATATCTTCACAGCATGCATCCACTTGCAGCATGCAAATCCCCACCAGCATCTCTGGGCCATCTCCTCACAGCCCCCTTGCAGACAACTTGATTCCTTCATTTGAAGTGAGAAGCCTTCTTTGCTGCAATAATATGTCCAAGTGATTACAGTGTTTAACCTTCACAGTAAAATTTGGCTGAGTCACTCTCATGCTTATTTAAAGAGTGTGTGGTCGACTAAAATCCCAATTGTCTGTCTGTTAACTACCTATTCCATCTCCAAAACTCCAAATTAGACACAGACAGATGCACTTTTATCAAGGACTGCCTAACTAGATTGCTAGATGAATTACGGTAGCTATGGGAACTATAATTTTAAATTGTCTTGGATTTAAGCATGTCAGTTTTCAACCAGAACATTGCATTACAGGAAGTTTTAGCATTAACTATTTTAAGAAGTTGCCCAAATCATTAATTCATTAATTTCTGTCATTTATACTGAATTTTAAATCCTTTCCCCGAAAGATTTGTCTAGAAGATTTTACTTTGTAAATGTCTTCAACACGAGTAGTAACTTATAATCTCTTCTCAGCCATCAAGGAAATGAAAGGGGCATTTGTTTAAGTACGGATATAAGAATGCATTCTGAGATGAACCTGCGTCATCAGTTTTGGCCCAGCAGAGCTGAACTTTACTACCCTATCTTTGGTTGTGCTTCTGGACATTTTCAGGCTAGTATTGCTAACAAATGCATAAAATTAGGAAGATGTGGCATTTGATTGTTCCAATCAAAATGTTCTTCTAGTAGACATTTAGGGCAATAAAAGCATAAGGCAGTACTGTAAATGTGAAGATTTCACCAAAAAAAATGGTAGAAAGTCAATGGCTTCAGGAACTGCCCTCCAAGGACAAGCTCTCCCTTACTCTTGCTGAAGACGGTTCAATTTCAATAGCTAGAGAAATCTCAGATCCTCCCAGATTATTTCCCCTTTCTGAGACTGCAAGAACTAACCAGTCATGAAACACTTACCATATTCACTGCTTCCTCGTCCTCTATTTAACGTAATTGCAACAAAATTCTCCTTGTACATAGCATTCAAAACACAGACCTCTCACTTGTATCACAAAATTGTACGTACCAAATAAAAAGACATCACTCACATTTTAATTTCATGTTCAGGTAAATTTAATAAAATATCTCCCTAAGATGACAGCTTGTGGGGCGATAAGGAGTCTGAATTAATCCACTTCCTGCAGAGAAAAACCACTTAAGTATGTACACGTGATGTCAGCATTTACAAAAAACTGTCAAATTGTCAGTTCCATTAATAACTTGACAAAACAATTTATGTTTCTGGAAGTTAATAGTATGATTCTTGGTCCCTTGGATCTTGGAATTACACTTATTTAGATTAAAAACAGCAGGATGAAGCTCTCCAAACTTGCCTTCAGACTTACTTAACAAAAGCTACAGTTTTTTAAACAATTACAATAACAGATATCCCTTCTTTCATAGTAATTCACATTGCAATTGCCGTTGCACTGTCAACAGTTGCTATTAATAACAATAAATGGTGGTATTTTTTTCCTTCTATGTGACAAATGCAAGATCATCATGAAAGCCTGATAGGATACCCTTTATTGCCAAGCTCTGTATAAACAGAGGTCAAAATTTGCAACGAAGGACATTTTGAGACAGGGAAACGTAAGAGAACACTAAGTGTCCCTATCAGAGCTCTATCACTAGAAGGCAGTATCTAACACTGCATCTGCAGTAACTCATTAAAATCGTTAATTGCCTCATCAGCCCCACTTCCAGAATTTTAATTTGCATCACTACATAGCCTTGGAGCATGTGAATTTAGCTCCTTTAGCATTAAACCAAACCAGTCCAGCTGCTGATAGGCTTTCAGCTTATGGGACACCATTAAATGGATCCAAAGTAAAACTCCCTGAAATATCTGCAAGATTTATGTACCTTTTCAGCACCATTTCCATGTACAGAGCCACCCTTCTTGCAGCACATTGCTTTCTATACAACAGCTCCTTCAATGTTTTCTGGAAACTATACCATTGAAAGAGGGTGCACAGTGGGCAAGAAGCAGAGCAAGAGTGCTGCTATAAAAACCCCAGAAGTCCCATCTTGTCATGGGTGTTTGTGTGTGTCTGTGTGTGGGGGATTACAGAATTGTTTCAGTCCTAAATCAGAGCAGGACAACAATCAATAGTTCAACATTTTTCATCAAGTCGAGAAAAATAACAGAAGCAAGGTTTACTTAAAAAAAAAAAAAA
>VXAU01000669.1:2042608-2196125 GCA_013399695.1 Formicarius rufipectus
AAAAAAAAGAAAAAAAAAAGAAAAGGAAAAGCCTAAAAGCAAAAGGCATGATTTCAAAAGTAACACTAAAGAAGAGGTAAGTAGCTGAAACATTGAAACATTTAATATCACATGAAAAAATTCCTGTTCAACAGATAAATGAGGACAGGTTAGGACAATACTTGGGCAAGGAAAATTGCATCAGAAAAAAAATACTCAGAGCAAGATGCTGTGTCACAAAGCATAGTTATATTTCCCCCAAGAAAAGATTTCAGTCACCTTTTGTCACCAAAACCAAAGAAACAAACAAAAATTTGTCTGGCATCTTTGAAATTACATTTTCAAAATAATATCTCACCAACAATGTGCTCCTTGTATTCGATCATCCCACCATGGGGCAGAAACAATAGTTTGTTACTTGAAGGGTCAACGACAAAATAACAGAAAGGAGTTTTTTTTGAAACAGCCCATACACAGCTCATTTCTTTCTTGGATGCTTAGCAAAGATGTGTAACAGTGCCATCAAGAAGATGAGTTCGTGAGTTCATCAGCTAAAATGGATTGGGTTTGCCATGGGTGTTAGTTGGGTGAAAATGCTAGAATGATGTTGACTGAGGAAAACTCCTTCTGGAGATGGTGCCAGAGCAGCCTTCAAGCCATGGCTTTGGGTCATGACTAAAAGGTTTTGTTGTGTCTGCCAGCCAGTGTGAGAAAATTGATTGGGGCAGATCCTACCCGTTCAAATCTACATCTCCATTCCAACGCTTCACCAGGGCACACCCCAAACCTGCATTTGGATGAGTGACACGAGCGAAAGAGCAGGTCAGCAGGAGTACTCCCTGTCCTACCAGGCTTCCCTACACCTGTCCACCACAGGCAGTGGACAATCTTTCCTATGGATGGCCTTACTGTTAACAGAAGGAATATACACTTGGTTGTCAGCACAAAAGAGAGATATCAAAAGTTAAATAGCTGCTGAGACTTGGTGGAAAACTTGTACAACATTAATTTTAGGGACACTTCTGCTGAAATATCATATCTTGAAGGAGGCTGAGGTATGCCTCCTTTTAATTATCATTCTTAATGACAATAGAAGGAGGGGGAGGGGAAAGAGTTTTGTGGCTCAGAAGATCATCTGCCCCTGCTGCTTGCTTTCCTACCTGAAATCAATCATATTTGATTCCAATCATCCCCCTAGAAACTAATTGTGACAATACCAGGGGAAAGAATACTCTTTTCATTAAAACCTGATGCTGAAATTAAAGTAACTTGGTTTCTCCTCTGATATTATCATTTATCCTTGAGGTGACTTGTAGCTGATGAAGAAATTAATTTTTTCTTCCTCTTCTCTGTGATTTTGTTCAAAATTATTATTCCCATCCAGAACTTTGTTAAGCAAAGTCTAACTTGCCACCTGGGATCCTTCTGTGCTTTACCCCTTCCACCAGGAGGAGGCAGATACACATCACTGGGATGCTAAATGACATTCTACCACTGTACAGGTTGGTAAAGGAGTGGAGAGCCAGACACAGTATTTTAATTATTTACTAAAATGCTGCAGAGTCTAGTGGTGTGACAACAAATGGCAGATCTCGCTGAGAAATAAATGAACTGTCAAGCCACAAAATTCTCATTTTTCTGCAAAGGCACTCTGTGTGATAATTATTAAACATATTGAGCCCTACCATCCATAAGCAGAGCTCTCTATAATGGGAATGTTTTTAAAGTTCTCTGTGAGGCTGAAGTACATCTTTATGTCTGGGAGGATAATAGGACAAACTTCTTTTCCATTGTAGATAAAGAAGATGTGTTTTAAACTTGCCCAAGGGAAATTTCCAGCTGGCCAATTACTGCTAGCAAAGATCTCCTCTATAAAATGGTATTCCTCTAGGGTCAGCAGGCTACCAAATGTGTTTTCTAAAGACCAAAAGTATGTAATTACTGAAAAGGACTTCTGGACCTTGCTGGCAGTTAGTGTTGTTAAAATAGACAATTTTTTGGGTAGCATATAAACAGAAACAGATGGACTGACTCTCTAGATCTTATTATCAGAAGAGGTCCAATGCTTGTTTTCTTTCCACTTGGAAAAAAAATGAAGAACAAAACCCAAAAAAAAAAAAAAAAAAAAGGCACCCAATCTCCCTAACCCAAAGAAAGAAAGTCTAAAATGTATTTATGGGACTATACTGTCTGAGGTTTGGCAACAGACCCCAGTGTGTGGGTAGAAGAGGACAGAGGGAAGAAAGAGACATATTTATAACCTCTTATGTTATGAACAACCATATCAAAAGCATGTTTGTAAATACTCTGAATCACAGTAGTGTCTTTAATAGCCTCAACTTCTTCGGAGTGAGATTTCTCACTGCTAAGGCTACACATTGTCAAAGGGAGATCTGAATTGCAAAGTTTCCCAGATAGAGGGTATCTCATGAGGTCTGCCAAGGGACTGGATGTGACCAGAATGCAACTAATTATTCATATAAACACCTGCGTTTTTTGGCTAGTCTAATATTTCCTTCTGAGCATTTTTGAGCAAAGCAGGAAATTTTCATGCAGACTAGTTCAAGGGCCTCCTTCAGGTAAACCAGAACTGAATTTTCTCCGATTTCTGTCTTGAAATTGAGTGGCACCAAATGAAAGGACTGAGTCCTTTTTCCCTGTCATCCCCGGCTTTAACACTTCTCAAATTTGGTTCCTGATAAAAATTAAAGAATTAGGCACTATAGTCATCTAGTGAACTAAAAAGGCAAAAGATACCAAAAAATCATAACTTCACAAATAGCTTAATACTGACATAGCAGACATCTTTCATATGCTGCTCGCTGTAGGCAGAGAGTGAAGAGGGAATAGCTAAAAGCATCCCTTTAACCCTCCTAAAGCTCCCATATCCATAGAACAAGCTGTGGGACTTCTCTAAATGGCCATGCCTGACTTCAGCAAAAATTTTGTGTGCACACAAAACTGAGGCTAGACTGACTGCTTGGAAAAGGGATGCTGGTGGTTAAGTGATATCTATGTATTCTTTAACTCTTATATACCACATACAACTTCCCCATCCATCCCACCATCACAGACAAAAAACCCCAGACTTTAAAGATAATTAAAATCAGGCCTACAGTTTTTAAAAATTCCTGTTTCTTTTCTTTCAAGTAAAAATAGACTAAAAGGTGGAGCAGCACAAAATCAGAAATTGGCATCTATGCTAAGACATGAAACAAAGATAGAAGAGCTCAAAAAGAAAAATGAAACATTATGAAGAAGGAAATTGTGTGTCATGGTACTGCATTCAACTCATGGCCAAGCAAGAGTCCACTGATGTTGTAAAAGTTAATATAAGATATAATTTCAGCATTTGGTTTGTTGAATGTCCTGTAAATAGCAGACTGCATCATATTGTTCATTATCAAACTTTGTGATGGCAACAATGCTAAATACCAGTTTACTTACTGTTTTGTCAACATATCCATGTTCCGCTTTATTCTTAAACCTAAAAATTTGCTCCAAGTGAAGACTCGGTTTCTTCTTCATGTTCCAGAGATTATTTTACCCCTGTCTTTTTATCTTTTTCTTTTTAAACTTTTTTTTTCCCCTGAGACTCGTTGTTGTACTCCCTGTTCTCAAATAAAAATTGAATTTTGGGGGGAAGAGATAGGAGAAAGAAGTCATATTTTGAAGGTCCTTTCATGGAGGTCAAAATATTCTACTCATCAGAGAAAAACAAAACTATTAACAGGGGGAGGAAAGGAATGATACAAAGTTTTTGAAAAGTTGGGATTTTTCCGCTTGAAGTCAAGATTTCCAGCTGCACTCAAGACACAGGAGCAAAGCCAAACACCATACAGGATGTGGCTTTGCATTCTAAAACTCTGTGGCCGCTATCATCGAATGCTCTGGATATATTTTGCCCTTTCAAATCTATTTTGTGCCTCCCATAAAGGCTAAACTACCTTCAGGATCTTGAGACGCTTATGAAAGAAATTAAACAATAGACCTGCCTTTGATTCCAGGGGAGTGCACTGAGTGACCCAAAAGTCTCTTCTGGTCTTAGTTTTACATCTTACTGTGAAAACACCTTATTTTTCAGACATTTACTGGGATTCAGAAGGATAGGCCTTGGAGGTCAGGACATGCCCATCAGGCTGAAAGAGATATCACAGGAACAGGCCAGAATATATTACATCTGGGAACTAAAATGAATGTTGAGATCCTTCTTAGCCAGTTAAGGTGATTACAAACTTATAATACGACTCTAATGAGCCTTAGTCATCTGGAAAGTGTGAAAACAACACACAGGCTCAAATAATAACCAAGAAATGGAATAATATGTGTAAGATTACAGGAAGACAGATTTACATGACCAAAAATCAATTCCACATAAGAGCCGAGTCGTCTAAGCTCAAGGCAGGTTCAGAAGAGAAGTCATGCAGGTTTGGAGGGGTAGTATAGGCCAGGCAGGAAAAAAATAAAGGAGAAATAAGGGGTGGGGGGGGAGAAGAAAGAAAACAACCCTAAAATGTACATTAGCTAATCCTACTACCTGAGAGTGCAGTAATTTCATTAAAATTACTGTAAACGCAGATGTGAAGAGCAAAGGTATCAATGCAGAGAGTGCCCATATTATTGTATGCCACCTGACTTGTACAGACAGCATCAGGTTCAGAGATATTCCCCTTAGTCCATGGCAGCTGCATTCTGTTGATCCTGGCAGTGTTGTGATGGGGAGTAGGTATGGTAAAAGAACAAAAGAAAAACAAAGTCTTACACTCCAAGGTCTGTTTGAGCAGATCCCCCTTCCTGTTAAATGAAGCTGGGAGGAATTAATTTGCTGCACATTCATTTTTTCCATCTCATGACCATCCAGACAGAGCTTTATATTAATAAATGCTTCAGTAAATCCAGCCTAGTTCAATATCCCATCTGAAGAAATAGCTAAATAATGCAAAATAAGTCAAGGATGGGAAATCATCTCTTCTGACAAATTCAAGTGCTTCTGCCTAACACTCGAGCACCACTTGCAGTCAATGACTACAGTTTGGACAAGTCATAGCCCCTATTGCCTCAGTAAAGGAAAAAGACACAGAAATAGCTAGGAATGGTGCCATTCCCTAGCTGCTGCTTTCTTCTTCAGTAGCTAAGAATTCAGCCCAAAACCTTTGTTTGATAGAAATTACTCCTCTGTTCTCTTCCAGTTCCATTTTCTATCTCACTTTTTTCCCAAGATGAAGTTGTAATAGGTGTTATTTGTGAAATTACAGGTTCACTGGGATGGGAAAGCCAACCCTAATAACTATTCTTCAGGAGCAGACATGTTGATCAAATCCCCCCTGTTAAAAAATGAAAGAAGTTACTTGCACATGGGAGCAATTCCTGAGGCTGTAAATGAGTGAAGATGCCTGGAGAAAATTGAGTTTAATTTGTCAAGGGAGTTATTTGTGACTTTCTTCCTATCCATGCCAGTTGGGCAGTACTTGCTACATTAATTGCTGAACACAAAGTACTGCCATCGAAAATTCATGAATGCTATTGTTTCTTCTTTTTTTTTTTTTTTCTCTTTTCCCTGGCTTTCCAGCAGCTGGGGTACTTCTGCCAAAGCACACTGGATTTAAACAGGCAGGCCAGCCAGATGTGCCAACACCAACTCAACCTCCTTATCACACCTTGCTTGCAATGTTGAGTTCAGGAATTCATTTGCAGACAGCATCAGAAACCCTCCCAATACCCTCTTGTTATGCAAAGGAAAGGTGCGTTTAGACAACTGGTGACTCATCAGGGTATACAACAGGTCACAGGTTGTCTCAGGTATTTGAAACTCACTTTTCAGACCACTTCTACTTATTAGGCAATACCATTCAACTGCTTCAGGGACTTGATGGAAGATCCTCATAAGGAGATGCAGGACAGAGGACGCTTTCATCACACTCCATAGGATTAAGACACCTGTTTGTCTTCCGAAAACAGACATCTACTTTTGAACTTGTCTTTGCCAAGCTACCTTAATCCCATCTTTTAAAAGAAGCCAGTCACTCCCAGTTTGTTGGAGCTCTGGAAAGCAATGTGGTCTTTGCACAGCTCACTTTGCACAAAGTCTAAACTTTGAGCAGGGCTAGAAACTCTCATTTCATACAATTTAAAATGATCCCACAACCTCAGGCTTCAGCTGAGGATTTGAGACAAACGCCAAAGTGTACAAGCTCATGCAAGTATCAGAAGAGTTGGATCCATTAATGGTGACAGCAGTATCGAGATGTAAGCAAGGACTAGAATTAAGGTAGGAAAAAGCTTTGAGCTTTACTGTGGGAAGTCATAGATAAGAGATATTAAGGAGTTGCATTAGTAGAAGGGGTACAAAGGGAAGGGAGTGTCTCCCCTTATCAGGCAGTTCAGATGGTGAACTGAGATATTCCTTTGCTTACTCAAACTCTTCTGTCTTAGTTGGAACCTCTGTGCAGAGCAGGCTGTTCTCCTACCATTTCCCCACTAAAAGTTTACCTTGGGAATTGGCAACACAGCTTTGATATCATCACAGTTGGAATCCTGAGCTTTGCTGCCTGGCTCCTAAATTACTGTGACAGAGTAGTGACAACTGACAATTCCCTGCATTTTAAAATACCTTAGCTTCAGTCAGTGAAAGTCAAACAAGTAGAAAATGTGTGAAGATCTGATTTCTCAGGCTGATTATATATACATTTATGAATGTATGTTAGCTCCAGGCCCTTCATGTTTAATCAAGTACAGTATTAAGCGTGTTAATGAAAAAGGAGTAGCTTTCTTCTGCTAATGTAATAGATCATTTGGGGAAACAGAAGTATTGTAGTTACATGGAAGGACTTAGAATGAGATCTTTCCTGCCAAAACAGAGGCAAAAGCAACACAAAGCTAGCCTACTAATTCAGAGTTACTGGAGATAAGACATTAAATTCCTGTATTTGCATCATTATATCCCTTTCCAATGAAATTATACCCCTTTCTTTTCCATCCGAAATGGCAAGTCTGTTTACCAGGACAAGGACTGAGTCCCAGCCTCATTCTTGGGCTCTGGGATGGCAAATCTGTTTGTGTCCCTTACTCTGTTTTCTTTAAATCCTGGCAGTTTCAATACCACCTGATGCACGAGGCCATAGCACAGTGGCCCAACTGAAATGGATGCTTAATTTTCTGAAAGAAGAAGATAATACTGCTCACTTCCTCAAAGCAGAGACCCACCTAGCAAAACGTTTCCAGAAAGCTCCATTTCTAGGTTAAGTTAATATTTGGAAGGATTGGGAAGAGGATGGAGAGGAAGAAAAGCAAACAAGTGAGAGAACGAAAGTTTCTATGGAAAATGGCAGATATCAAGTGCAAGGATGTACTTGCTGCAAGTGAGGTATTTATTTACTCCAACTATGTCAAGAAAATAGATCAAATCCTATAACAGCTGGCAGATCAGGAACAAGATGTTCTGAGAGCCAGCACTAATGAGCTCAGATAATACTCACACCGGCTCGCACTGAACTCCCCACGTTGACAGGAGCACTGGCATCACTACATGAAGATTCAAAGAGCAGTGAGAAAGTTATTTAAGGAAGAAACAGTGGTGCAGTCACAATGTTGTGCATCATCAATGTGTTCAACATGCAAACTGTGGAAGTATTTCTCACAGTCAGTCCTATTTATGTCAGAAGCTATTAAGACTCAAAACTGCAGAGGTTCCCCAGCCCTGTGCCTGATACCAGCTGCTACGTAGAAAAGAGTATTTTCATAAGAGTTTTCTTTCAATTTCAGGACCAAATAAGTGACAGATTTTCAGTTCTGTTTTATTTAGGTGCATACAAAGTGCCAAGGCCTTCCAAAGGTCAGAGAAAACAAAACACACACACAACAACAACAACAAAAACCACCCCAAAAATAAAAACAGCCCTGAAAGACATGCCAAAACTGCAGCCAAATCTATCAGTATTCTGGAAGATCAGCTATCAACTTAAACATAAACATAATGACTAAAGATCTCTCATTGTCTAGCCTGGGGAGTTCTTCCCTCAGGCTCCCTTTCCTCCAGACTGGCATTCCCTAATTCTGCTTCGGTTTGAAACAATAGAGCAGTTGAATTTGTGACAGAACCACTTTAAAAGGAAATTAAACATCTTTGGAAAGCTGAAGACATATCACTCTTTAAATGCAAGATGTTCCAAGATACTACCTCTCATTTCCAGAGCACTCCCACCGGCAAGTAAGCTCTGCATTTGACTGACACCTAGTTAGCATTAAGTAGGCCAAGGCACTAACAAAATCCACAAATTTACAAAGCAAAGTAAAAAATCAATGGACTTTTTTGCTTGGTGTGGGGTTTTCATTCCAGTTCAATGCCTCACTTGATTTTAAATGAACACAAATTTTTATACACATGTGTATTTAGTTGAAAGGCAGGCTATGAAGACTGCAGAGGTATCAGTAGTTGATTATAGAAATTTATTTATTCACAGCACAAATCCCACTAGGAGATGCAATCCATTTGCCAAAGAATCCTTTAAGCGGCCGTATCAAGCCACAGCTGCTCAAAAGGGGAAATTTGCAATACTTAACTACTTCAATCTAATTTCCAAAATCCCCACTATCTACAGTCTTTAAAGCCCAAGAGTATGGATTTTGTATAATTGATCTTGGTGCTGCAGGATACCTAAGCAGAGGACTACAGTTCTCTTCTGGCTTCATGTCTGAAAAATAGATGCTGCTGTGTTGTTAATGAAAGGAATGAAGTGATCCCGACAATGGCTGGCACAAAATGCCTCTGTATCACAACCATAATGAGCCTCCATAGGCATAGGCAGGCAGAGCTGCTTATGCACTGATGTATTATTCCTGGTTCTTGCTCTTTGGTAATGCCACAGACAGTAGTCTTCAACTTCCACGTGATGCATGCATCTGCTCTTACTGAATCACAGGCTTTTTTCTTGCACTCAGTTCCTCTGATTTATGAAGTTCACTTTGAATTCTTCTCAGAGTCTGTGGCATCCAAAGACTTTCTGAGTTTCATATCAGTAAGATATTCTACCTATATCACAGAAGATGCTAATAAAATGATTATTTGTTTTAATTTATTAACACATTATTAATAAAATTATGAGTACTACCAGTCCTAATGTAGCTCCCTGTGCTCCCAGTGTAACACATTTTTCCAATTTGAAGAGTACCACTAGCAGATACTCTAGGAGTGCAATTTTCCAATAAGTAACTTGTTCACTTTGCATAAGTTTTACCTGGAATTTTCTTTCCTACTATGCTTCTTTGAATGACATAGGGAGCTTTTCAGTTTGCAGGGAATAGAGTTACTGTCTCAAAGTGTTTCATAAAATGGTGGTTTGTATTTTCACTTAATTCAGGTAGGCATCATGCATGTAGCGTCCTTAACCTTAATAGGTTCCCAAGATCAAAAGTACCTTCCCTCCTGCTTCCTCTCATGAGGAAAAGAGGTGATAGCAGAGCATAGTGAGGTGGTGGGAAAGCCATCATGAATGTGTTGCACTGATAAAATAATTAGAACAGATGTTTCTCTGTCTATCAGAAAAACACAGCTGCTTTGAAAATACATGACAGACTTTTCACAGACTAAAAAGAGGTTTAGAGCCTAAAAAAACCCACGTCATTCGGTTGCAACCATAGAGACAGGAGGCTAATTAGAGCTAATCTAGAGCAGATTTGCCTTTTTGCAAAACAAGAGGTGACCATATCAACTGAAGACAAACTGGTCTTGGTACATGCTCCATGGTCGGTGTTCTGGGGTCTGTGTTCTTGCAGCCCTGGGCCCCTGACTGCTGTATCTGTGGCTAAACCTTCTGTGGGTATAAATATCATTATCTCTAAGCACGCATCACTAATTAAATAATTTAGGATCTGGTATATTTTTTCCTGAAATTCATTCCCTTCCAACCCTCCCTTCCCCCCAGTTCCATCTGGTGGTTTTCTATAGCTATTTGGTGCTATATCACAGCTCTGTGAATGTATTCTATATGAAGATTTAGATAATAACACAGCTAAGTATTCCTCACTATGCAGGACAATCCCTATTAATCCTCCACTGGGACTTTGTCCTCTCTGTAATTCTCCAGACATTTATCTTATACAAGCAAAATATAGCCGGCTAAAAAATACCCAGAAAGAAAAGGTCACATTTATGAAAGAAGAAATATTGCCTTCCCCCCAAGAACAACAAAGCATCCAGTAAATCCTTAGTAATGAAGAAACAAAAATTTGTGCCAGTATATACTGGCCTTATGAGAGGAGAAAGTTAAATTACTGCTGTCTGACTTGGTGACGATCCCCGGACAGCTGGATGAAGACCTTGCCAGGTTGCTCATCCTCATTCTTTAGCTTCAGTAAAAGATGAATTGGGAATAGACGGGAGGTCCAGTTTCAAATCCAACACTCACCAGCCCCTTTCCTGAACCAAAATCATTCTGTCACCATCAGGATTTGCCAGCACTTGTTGGCTGGACTGGAAGCCCAAGTTGTGTTGTTTTGGGAGTCACTCCACAAGGTACTGGCACTGTCCTCCAACCCTGCTCCACATACTTACATGCTGGAATGAGTCTGGATCAACCATTTCTAAACATTTGTGCAAACGCTATCACACATTTTTCCCTCAGATCTTTAAAAAAAAAAAAAAGTGAAGGAAGCCTGATCTGTATATGGTCAAATCTTCTCTCCCCGTCTCTGTGTGCTACAGAATGCTACAGTAAATAGAGAAGCATGCACTGTGTATGTGGCTCTGCCAGAGCAACACTACCCATTTGTAAGTTGGGATGTGATTTGAGTTACTGCACAAATTTCCCAAGTGAATTAAACACTGTAGATATCAAATGTAGACCTATGTAGGAGACAGATATCAAGAAGAAAAAACATTTTTTGCACCTTCACCTGGAAAAACAGATGGGTGTGTTGGAAACAGTGTGTGGGTTAGTCATCTGTCTCAAGTTAATTGTAAGAAATCTTGTAGGCCCATTAGAAAAAAACCTCTGCTCTAAGGAAGATGCCACCATCAGAGTTTCCTCATCCAGTTAGCTGTCACACCTGTTAACTTGTCTTTCCCAAGCTGAAAAGGAGTTCCAGCTGGTGGAAAAGAAATGCTTTGTTTGTGTCTTATTCCCTGTGTAGTTATATGTGATGAATTTGCAACAGATTTCTAGGAAAGACAAGTCCTCCAAGAATAAAGGAAGTAATCATAACAGTGGCATTTTCTTTAAGTTATAGAGTCTTTTGTAGTAGTTCTAAGGCTTGATTCAGTGAACTACTAAGGCATGCGCTGCTTGTGTGCAGTGTTTTCATTTCCTTGGCAAAAGCGAAGGATTTACTGCACTCTAAAAGACGAAGTTATTAGAAAGAGAGTTACCTAAGGTGGGGAGTTCTGATAATTTAATCTGACAATTATCCTTCCAGAAATATTTGCAGCTTTATTTCGTCATCATTTAGCAATGACACAGTACTTGCTAATCAACAAGATACTTCCCAGTTTTGGAAATAGATTTTTGCACTTGATCTCTATCTGCATGTTTGTTTCAGGCATTAGACCACCAAACTGCCTACCTAATAAACAACAGAAAGGACACACACAGTTTTCCAGGAGAAAGAAAAATACAAAATCATTCATGATCAGAGTCCCTGACAGGCTTTGTGAATCTCATTGTGTTTGAAAGCAGTGAAATCATCCCAGTTTCCTAGGGTCATGTATCATTTTCAGTAGATATGTCAGTCTCTTTATTTTATTAGTAATGTCCTCCAATTTTGTATATTGCTCTGAATCCTAAAATTGTCTGTGTCAAAGTCTTTCCCTTCTTAGAAACAGGACATGGTTTGCCAAGGCTACCCTTGAAATATTTGAAATATTTGTCTAGCAATACATTATTAATTCATATCTTAATATACATCTCTAATTTCCCCCCTATTTCAGTAACCTACTTCTTGTCTAACAGTCTGTGGACAACAATCAATATTTATATACATCAACAGAACAATAATGAGTTTTATGAAAATCCATTTTTCTTAAAAATCTTCAAAATCTTCAGTCTCTTTTCCAGGCAGAACAAACCCAGGTTTTGAACTTTTCTTCACATTTCTTTCTTACTTTCTCTGTTGGGCAGTGCTCCATCAGAACTTGATACCATTGCATGATTCTTAATATCTGGTAGCAAAAACTTAGCACAGGACGTCACCTCCATAGGTTTATGTCCATTTAAACTGTCCTACAAAGTTTTGTTCTGTAATCTGAGGCCATCAAAGGGACAGAGATGAAAAGCACAGTTATCCTGCATATCTTCAGCACCAAGGCTCTGTTCATTCAGAGAATGTTTTCTTTTCCCCCAGAGCTTGTTGAACCTTATTCTATAATCCCATATTATTTCTAGAGTACTGTTGTTGAGCCAGATGACCTGTTTTGTGTTTGTAGCACTGAATTTCTCATATGTGACATGCTTCGCACTTCACTGCATACTATCTTACTTTTATTATGTCAAAAAAAGTTAATCTAGAAAGAGATTCTCACATATGGGAAGCTCAGAGAAATGCATAACACCGTAATATGATTGTCCCTCATTCTGTCTAGGAAGATCATTACTTTGGAGTTAATAGTACAATATTTAACCCAGCAGAGTGTATTTAGAGTTGCTATTAAACAACAATATTGAACTAAGCAATAACCAACTTTTGTCTCAGCTATTTATGATTTCAGAGATATATTATATGCATCACTGGCTTTCTCTTCTGGCATCTGTAAACTCTTCTGACTAGTTAAATGTTCCAGCATTGATACTAGAAGCAGCAATCAGTACATGCTGATTTGCTGCTAATGAGGGAAACAGATCCAAGATCTAGGGTCACCTTCTTTTATCCACAGTGCATTCAAATTTTTCCAGACCTAGGTTTATCTGGTAGGAAGAGAGGAGGAGAAGGAGGGAGGAGTGTTCTGCTCATTTCATTGTGCCACTCTGAAGGGAAAGCAACATAAACTGATAATCATTTCTCTGTCTCCAATTTACATGAGACCTCCCCTGGTATTTATGCCTGCAAAGGCAGAAAAAATGGACTTGTACAAGCAGAGCCTCAGTACTTCTTCATTTCGAGTCAAGCCACACTGTATGCATGCCACTACTAGGAGCTTCTACCTACATATAACCATCACTTTTTTTCAACTGTTAATATCTTAGGCTACAAAGCAGATAATAGAGGACTCATCAGATAAATCCCATCCACACAAGGAAAAAGAACTGCACTTCTGTGCTCCTTTGCATTGATTACTTACAGCAGCAATAAGCAAGGTGGTTGTCAATACAGCCTGATGGGCTCTCCCATGATCTTTTCAAAATAATATTTTCTTGCACATTGAGAATATCAAAATCTGGAACTGTGTGTCTAAAGAGCCCAGATTGGTACTTCCTCAAGCCAGAGACATATAAAACCTGCTGGCCCACATGAAGTATCACATTTATAGGCTGTTTGAATGGGCCCCGTAGATGGCGTAGAATTGTTTTTACTCCCTCGGTTTCCCCTGTACTTCAGGCAAATCTGTTATTTTTCCCTTCCTCTGCTTTGGAAATGTCATGTCGTCTGGTTAGTGTTAAATCCCAGTCACGCTCATCGCAGAGGAGCCCATATTTCAGGATGAGGGGTGGATGAAGTTCCTTCACCATGAAGTACCACTCATACAAACAAATCAATAAAGAAGTGAGTTAAGAAGAGTTCAGGAACAGATATATTAGTGCTAAGCTGACAGGCATTATCACAGAAAGCTTGTTTTTAATTCTCTCCCCTTCCTTGTCTCACCATAAACAGCCCCAGTCCCACCCACAACCCAATGCTTCACAGCAGTGATTAGAGATCTGTCCTTGAGCAACCTACTGCTGAGGGTACCATGGAAATGGCAGATGAAGAAATCTCAACTGTCATCCTCCTAATGAAAGGCTGTGGTATCAACAGACACAGGCAAATTCATTCTGAAAATGAGTGTTTATTCCTGATACAGGTATTAACTAGCTCCCTTGTTTTATCTTAGCTCCTTTTACCTGCCCTAGCAAGCTCCATGCTTTGCTCATCACCTGAGGTAGGGCAGAACCTCCACTGACAGATGTTATTGAGTAGAAATAGTTGGTTAGTGTGGAAGGAGGTAATTTAGATCTTCCTTGGACTGAGATTAGAGATATGAGCCCATGGAGAAGGGAAAAAGCATTGAAATAAATAGCATATTTAAAGGGAGAGGACAATCCAAGGAAAATCTAAGGGTCAAAAGGCCCATAGTGATCCTGCAGCTTCAAAGTCTTCATAATATTAATGGCAAAACCTCACATAGGAATTCCTCAGCTCAATGATTTTCAGTAGTGGTTAAAAATTCCCACCCTTAGAAGGAAATGTCATTGCAATTTCAAGACTGCAAGCAGAGGAAAATCATCCTCTTCATCTGAGCACACAGACAAAATCTTGTTAATTATCTCTGCCGTTAAGAAAATAAATAAATCCAAAATAAAAAAATCTTACTTTCATTTTTAATTCATCTAGTTTCAATTTCAAGCCACTGTTTCTTGTTATTACTTTGTCTAAAATTAATGAGCACTTTCCCAACTCTGCACTTTATACAAGACATCCCCACTGGAGACACTTAAAGAATGTGATCACGTTACCTTTTAACCTTATTATATACAGAGGCAGCAAAATCTCTCCTGTGATGCCTCCCATTCACTTCTTAGTGCTGAACTTCAGGGACCACTTCTACAAGTGAGGAAGCAATTTATTCTCTTTGACTATGCAGGGCTTTCTTGGGGGATTCCACAATAAATGCAGAAAAAGTAGTTGCTCTACAAAGATCTGCAAAATGGCTGAGGGCTGAAACCACCTCCTCAATTATGTTTACTCAACATTTAACTTGCTAAAACAACTTTTCCACGCTCAGGTGACAAAAATTCTTAGCCTAGACATGAAGTTCCAAACCTCAGCTCTGTCATCTCTTGGCCAGCCACTCCCTAGATGCATTAGCAGAAAGAAAACAGAGACTTTGGAAATGACGCATAGGGAGAGTGAAAGTGCAGGGGACAGCAGGCAAGAAGGGTTCAGCTGCAAGCCTTGACAATTAAGTTTCTTTTCTTCCCTTTCTAATCAGAAGGATATCTGGACTAAGAAATCCAGTAAGTGCATGGGATCTACCCATAAAGTTAGGCACATAAAATGTTCTCAGAGAAATGCAAGCTGGCAGTCTCATTCATTTTAAATGTGTTTACAACATAGAATTGCATCCTTAGTCTGCCTATCAGATTGCACTGAATAATGTGAATAACAAACACATCACAGGGCGAAATTAACTTAGTGAGTTGGTTGGTTGTTTTCTTCTTTCCACTTTCCATTTTCTCTAATCTTCCCTCTAGTAGGTAACAATTTTTTTAATTCCTTTTTCTGTCTTAAATGTTATCCCATTTGCATTGCAACTGAGTTTTAACAAGGGTTCAGAGTACAGAGATATAACGAGGTGTTGGAAAGTCTTAGAGAATATCAATGAAGAATTTTTTGATTTTTCACCTTTTTTTTTTTCTTTTTTAGTTATCTATATCACATCTGCTCACAAGATACTTTCCAGCTACTAAAAACAGGAAGCACCTTTAAGGGAGTTCGTGCTTGACTCTAGAGCTCCTTACCAAAAAAAGAGAAACTGCATTAAGTCAGTGGAAACTTAAGGGCGCAAGCCCCATTGACTGCAAAAAGAAATTAAGACCTTAATTGTCTCTTGTGACTTTTACAGCTTCACTTGCTCCCAAAGAAAAACATCATGCTGTCTTCAGGTATACCAGCAAGAGCTGAGTCCTTTCACTAAATCAGGTTGAAGCAATTTAGAACCAAATAAAGAAGCAAATAATATCCATGCACAAATTTCTGCAGACTTTTTATGTATGTCTCCATACTGTTAGAAGGAATAGCCTCTTGTTCTGTGACCATCTGCCTGCTAGAATTATTTAGAAGTTTCAGACCTAAACAGTTGCTCCATAGCTGTAAATGCAGTTGCTTCTGTGGTAAATCATTGCAAAGTCCACTCAGAAGTATTGGCAGAGCACTGGAACTCAGAAAAAAAGATAAAATTCTCCAAACCAGGGCAGCCAACTGCTAGCCCTTAGAGCATTTTAGAGAAGAAACATGGGTTTCTAAATACATCAAACGTAAGAGTCACACACCAATTTAAGCTCTATAGAACCATACAAAAATTATGCATCCAACACCTTAGCCTGGTATCAAAGTTTCTTTCTAGAACTTGTACCTAAAATAGATGGATTGAATTCGCATGTGATTTTCATAGGGGAGAGAAAGATCCCAGCTAACCAACCTACTATTGAAACATATGTTTTTGTTTGTTTAAATTACAAAACATAAATCCTCATTGCCATCAATTTAGGTTTTACATCTCACACTGACTTCTCATCCTGGGAAAGGGATTTTACTAAGAAAGAGAGAGAGTATCAAATAATTAACACAAATTTAAAAAGGAACAAACACTCTACTCTTCCCAAGAACAGATGTTAAGTTACAGATATGAATCCATCAAATCATTATAGTTCCTAATACTATGCTAAGAAACCATAACTAAAAGGAAGAAAATCACTAATTTTAGCAGTTTGTGACTGACATGAAAGGTTCCAAAGTTAGTATTGTGGGGAAACTTCACAACTGCTTATATATGTCTCTACAAAAGTCTTAATAAAATCTCAAATGAAGACCCAGGATGGAAATTCCTTAATAATTTCTGTGATCTTAATTGGCATTGATTTCTCATCCAGCTGAGAGCTCTTGGTTTCCACGGGGAATACGTATTTTCACAGGAGTAGGAATGACATCAATTCCAAAAAGCAAATGAAGCTAAAATTAAGCATTTTTTTTCTTTTTTTTTTAATCTTGTTTCTGAAAAACCCATTAATTGACAGGAGCATTACTCATCACAGAATCCGAGGAGAAAGTCACCTGAGAGCAATCCTTTTTTACTCCTTCTCAAAAATGCACATATGTTTCCTTTCATTCTTTCCTCTGGGCATAGGGTTTCAAAAAGGAATAGAGTTTCTTAGACATGCTCTCAGTTTAAATGCACTGTATGCTTGGATATGAAATCATCAGTTTCAAGTAATTGTAAGGAGACTCTCCACATCCATAGATGGTAAGTGATAGAATGTATAAATAGGCATCTTCAGGAGGAAAGAAAACTTTAGTGGACATCTCAGGATTCGGCACAAGTACATAGATGTGAAAGAGTAAGTCAATGCAATCCAGCCGCATTGAACTGATGTAATGTCTCATGCAACGTTGGTGTCACAAAGCCAATTTCATGACCTAACAGGAGATAGACCCTGACTTGAAAACATAATTAATTCAAATTAAACCAAAAGATTTTCAGTGAGTCTTGGTCTATTTTTTGTTCAACTCCTAGATGACACTTAGGTGCCACTTGGGTGCAACACTGTATAATTCCCAGAATGATCCTGGACCTCTGAAATTAAACGCAGGCTTTGGGTGGAACCCACTGTGCCCTGAAGCAATTCAACACAACTTGATGACTTTGAAGGAAAGGAATAATAAACCTGGCCTGACTCAACTGTGCAGGTCCTAGTTTGTTTATAGAGAACACTCATTTTTCCCTGTGAATAAGATGAACCTGTGACCTGTTATGTATCAATTGAAACATCTCAATTCATCTGGAAGTCTGAAGGCAATAGAAGCCATAGCTCCACTCTCTACATGTACATGGCTTGTAATTAGATGCAGTAGATGCACAGGGTATGTTGAAGTTCTTGGCATTTGTACTCATTACAAGATAAAAAATCCAATTAGCCAAGGCAAGAGCTCAAAAGAAAAACACACATCCCCACCCACCCTCACCCCGCAGTTATTTTAAGCTCATTGAGTTGCTTTTCCTAACTGTCCTTTCACACTATTTCTCTTTATTGGATGACACAAAGGGAACTGACCCATTGGTGAGGGATTTCATTCATTTGTCCTATTTTGACTCCTCGACTGATATAGAGAAAATAATTTAATTCCTTGGATTAAGTAACAAACCGATAAGAATCTAATTTTGCAGATATATTATATTCCCATGAGGAAAGATTTGTACAACTTTAGGCATAAGACAAAGAAAATAACTTTCTTGGAGAAAGTCAGATCCTGGGCTTCTGGCTGGAAGTAGCCTCAACTCCTGCTTACGAAGCCTGATTCAGGGAAATTGCTTTCACCAGGTTCAGTGGATCTCACACAAGGGGCAAAATACTCAGCTAGTCCCAGGATTGAGCATTTATTCCCAGAGTCACCACCAGTAGGTTAGAAATAACTGATCTGTAATAATACATATAGATAAAGTAAAGAGAAGTAAACTTTGTCTTCTGACCTATCTGAAAATTTGGTGTAATGTCTTGGCTTCTTCCTTGACTTCAACTGATCTATCTGCTCTTCTTTCCATTCTCCAAGGCTTACATTTCCTGAGAGTCTGGGAAGATGTTGATAATAAGCAAACCATTAGCAAAATATCATGTTTTGGCTCACACTCTGCCCTCATCTGTACTGATATGGATCATGCCAGGCTGAATCTGACACTTTGGTAATTTCAGAAACTAAAGATAAAAGAGAGAGGGTCTAGCCCACGGCAGACAAACTGCCAAATTAGTACTGTTGGGTTTGCTGATGTAGGGTTCAATCAAATGCTATGTCTTGCCTGCTTTGTACTAGAGTGTAGGTAAGTATTCTATGAGGCCATATATTTTCAGGGTGTCAAAGGGAAAATTAGGGAGAAATATAAAATAAAGAACTGCTACATTTAAACTCTCCCAGAACAAATTTGCATCTTGTTTCATTAAGGGTTTAGATTTTCAATACCAAATATCAGAGATTGTCTGATTGATAATGACACAGTTTCCTGATTTTTATGGGGGAATAATTTAAATTTCCTTAATTAAATACATATTTATATGTTACAATAATTTTACTTTCTTTCCATTAACTATTTTTCTATCCTGTTCTAGAATGAGAAGCTACAAGTCCTCAGAGCCACACAGATATTAATATTTAACATACTTGTTGATTTCTTTGCAGAGTTTCTCTTGTCTTTGTGAAAGAAGCCTGGAGCACAGCTATTAATCAGACTCCTGCTTTATTTTATTTTTTTTTTCATGATGTAGCAATGAAGCAACGATTTTGATTTAAGGAAAGCAGAGCTTCCTCGTTAGGATCCACTGAGATATATAATCAAGTTGGTATATCGAGGAGAGGACCCACATTCAGTCAAAGTGTATCTATATTCCCATTATACCAATATTGGTAGGATTAAGCAGTCATTACAAAAATCAAACCTAATTTAAAAGGAGAAAATTTACCCAATTTAATTTGACAAGGGAATGATTATATTCTTATGAAGATGTAATTTCATTTTGAGATCAGTACATACTTTGAGAACACAGTTAAGCCCACAGGGTACCACAGATGCAGCACTAGTAAAACCCACTATCAGAGAGCAACACTGCTGCATTGCAGTGCATTCCAAAGGAAAGGGTCCTACTACACTCAGGGTGATAAAATCAGTGTTGCTGCAGCATGGAGTTCAGCTGTGAAGCACATTACCACCCTGCTGCACTACAACAGAGAGCACTGTGGAAAAGACAGCTCAATAATTTGCACTAACACTTAACAAAATGGACACCTTTATGCTGAGCAGTCTAGCACCTCAGACATGAGAAAAATTCAAACCACAATATTAGTTTCCAGTACTCATACTTAATGCCAGACTGACAGCTTTTGAAAGGCAAGCCCCCTTACTGATCCCTGGGTGTGTGATCCCATCAGATCTGAACTCCACAGTCTGCTCGCTCCCTAAAGGCTCTCTTGGGAGCTTGCTGTTAGAAGAAACAATTAGCGTTGATTGAGATGAGACTCATTATTATGTACACATCCATCTAAGAAAAACTAGACTAGAACCATTAACTCATTTTACTCAAATAAATGAAGAGCCACTGGTGACAGCCAGTGTTAGTAGTGCCAAGAAAGCTGAATCTGATGACTTAGGAAGAGGCCTCCGCATTCTGAGTCTAATGTTCTTAGACTGAGGGAGAAAAGGACAAGATGACAAGCAATTGAGCTCTTCCCTTTGTTATCAATAGGCAACAATTCAATGAGCAGTTCATTGCAACTTCAGCCACATTCATTATCCATCTACTATTATTTCACTTGCCTCAAGTAAGGCATGAATTTTTTTGCCCTCAGCCTTCCCTTAATTTAGATGTTTCATTGTGAATGTCCAACCAGCCTCCTCTTTACTGGTTCAGGATTCTTGATAAGAATCAATGGCTAATCTGGTTTGCAGTACAGAAAAGAGTTAAGAGTCCCACAGATGGTTTAATAAAGGTAATGTCATTTTCAATTATACAGCACAAACACTTCAGTAAATTCTACGTCACATCACCAAGGAAACTCACTGCAATAATTCAGTCAAAGTGAAAGAGAGGATTTCTACAACAGTTTAATAATAACAATGTGTTCTTCTCTGTTGCCCTTTATCCAAGGATATCAGTGCTTTTCACCAATATTAATTCATTTTCTAAACACAACTTCAGAGTGTAATTTCACAAAATTAATTGAGTATGACATTCCTATGTACCCTAACTGTTGATCCCTTGCCAACTATCTGCAGAGCAAGAGAAACTCCATGAGCACCTCCAAATCACGTGGTAAGACATTCCTTCCACCACCCCACGTTTTGTGCAAATGGAATCTTGGACATGACAAATGTAAAAATTAAGGAAATAAAATATTCTTGCATCTACTTTGCAGTTTGTCCAAATTCTCTTATAGTCCTCAATAAGAAGTGTTCCAGCCAGGAATACATAATGCCAAGAGTTACAAAGGCTGCTGGGTAATGAAGGACATAAATAGTTGGATTATTTTTTAACCATGCCTCTTACCTTACCAGTCTGCATGCAGATTTTCTATATCGACATAAAACAGTGGAACAGAATCTCCACCCAAAATGTTATGGTCAGAGAGGAAAATGGCATCTTAATGGTCAGAAACCAAACAGAGGCCCAGGCTCATGAGATCTTTCTTTTGTCCCCAGACATGCTCGATCACATGTCCCAGTGCAGCACATTTTCCTGATTCATGACTTGGTTTCCCTGTTCAGGAAAACAGACTATTCTGTTTGCTGCAAGACCAATGCACAGGCTGATTCACTCCTGTGCTTTCACATCCCGGCACAGGAGACAAAAAAAGACAAAGTATAGCCCGAGCACTTTAGGAACTGACAGTAGTGGAACTAATGGTTGCAGCTCATATTTTTAGTATTGCCTTTTCCTCTAACTTGTTTTCCTTTCATTCTTTTCCCTCTATTCTCACATAGGTCATCTTGACCTATACTCAGGTCACTGCAAGTCTCTTTATCGACTTTGTGTCTCCAGTGAAGATTCATCCTTCCACTTTTCTAAATGTTAGTACTCTCTCTATTTTTGGCAAACATGGATTTTTTTAACACTGCCCCTGGCGTGTTCAGATACAAATCCTTATGTATTTTGAAGGCGATATTGTGGGGATAAATGGGGGAAAATAGTAGTGTGTGTTGTAGCAACAAAAGGAATGGCCCACCACACAAAGTTTGGGAATATTACCCTAAAACCAGGGAAGGAGCAGCAGAAGCAGAACACACAAGCTATAACTCAGCTTTTAATGAGACAACAGTGATTTCAGGCACAGAGGTAACGATAGATTTGATCATCACTGGAAGGGTAAGCGCACAATTTCTGCCTTCCCACTCACTCCCTATGGTCCATCACTTTTCAGAAACATGATGCACACAAGTAGCACAGAGTCAAAACATAATAGCAGACTCAAAGAGTGTTTTAGGACACAGGATGGCCACAGTTTGCACAAGAAACACAAACCTTCCAACTTATCCCTTAGCTGTAGGATATTTAATCCATACCAGCCCTTGCTCTTACCTGGGACTGTTTACTGAATGCTAACTATGGTTCACTAAGAGCAGAGCCAGCCCATCTGCTTTTCCCAGGCATTAGTTTATAAGACGATCATCCAAAAGATTTCATAGAATCACAGATTATGACAAATTGGAAGGAACCTAGAAGGATCATCAAGTCCAACCCTTAGCCCTACACAGAACCATCCCAAGAGCCACACTATGTGCCTGAACATATGTTCACTCATGTTCAACTTGCCATTGGCCAGGACTCTCAGGTTCCTTTCCATGGCACTGCTTTCCAGCATCACATTCCCCAGTCTATACACCTGGGGTTACCCCATCCCAGGTGTAGAATCTGACACTTTCTCTTCTTGAACTTCATATGGCTGGTGAGAGCCCATCCCTCTCATTTGCTGAGGTCTCTCTGCAGGGCCTCCCTGCCTTGGAGAGAATCAACAGCTCCTCCCAGCTTTGTGTCATCTGCAAACTTGCTCAGTGTCCCTTCCAGTCCTGTGTCCAACTCATTCATGAAGATGTTGAAGAGCACAGGGCCTCACATGGAGCCCTGTGGAACCCCAGTAGTGACAGATCACCAGTGTGATGTCACCCGATTTACTCCTACTTCTGTGCTTGACCCCTGAGCCAACTGCTCACCCACTGCAGAATGTGTTTATCCAGCTGTGGGCTGGATATTTTGTACAGAAGGTCCTGGAAGAATATGGAAAACTTCATTGAAATCCAGAAAGATTACATCAACTGGCTTCCCTTGATCACCTAGGTGGGTTACCTTGTCATAAAAGGAAATTAACTTTGGTAATCAGGACTTTCCTCTCATGAAGCTGTGCTGGCTGTGACAGATGGCAGCATTTCTTTCAGGTTTTGATCAACATCTTCCAGAATAATCTTCTCCATAACTTTACCAGGCACTGAAGTGAGATTCACAGGTCTGTAGTTTTTTGGGTCCTTTTTCTTGCCCTTCTTGAAAACTGGTGTCCTACTTCAGCCAACAGCAGATGCTAAAGTGAGAAGGCAACAAGGAGTTATATCCCCAAGAAATACTCTTCCAGATCCAGGAACTTGTGGATCAGGTCTTTCTAGAACAAGAATTAAGGTCTTTGTGATTAATCTCCCTTAGTGGATTCTCATTTTATAAGTAATCCAGCTTATTTCTGAATCTCTTAGAAGAGACATCACATCTGTAAACTCATGAAATGGGTTTGATATGACAGGATATACAAAAGGTCCCATTTCAGTTTGCTGTGAATGTGCCAGCTGGCAACTCCACTTGCTCACAGCTTGCTTCCAATGGTCTTGCACTGGGCAGTGCATATGCTGAGGTCTGTTAAGAGTTGCATGTGTGCAGTCTGATGGATGGTCTCTCCTGAGGCAGTGTGCAAGCATGATTTTTGGGTAACTCAGCAGTTTCTAGTGTGGTTCCTGAACCATCAGAGAGCCCAAGAGTGTTTGAGGTTATACATTTTTCCCATTACTTCACACCACAACTGAATAAAAGAAGTACACGGCAGGGCATCTCAAGTTTGTCAGAAACACAGAGAATTTTAAGTAGACAGCAGAGCAGAAAATCCCACTGCTCTCTGCAGAGTGCTATTAGTATTGCTTATGTTGTTCCTGGCTAACTCAATCCAGGAAGTGGAAAGGGGAGCAGAAATGCATCTGCACTGGAGACACACTTTTGTTTCCATCTTCTGTCTCGCACAGTGAGTCTGGCCCAAACCAGGAGGAGCCCTCCATCCCTCCACCTTGCAGGCCTAAACAAGAACATATGTGTGAAGGCAACTTCCATTTGCTCACCAGGACACAGATGACATCTTACTTTGTCAAAGACCATTATCAAAATCTACTTAGAGTGAATAAAGTTAGTTTCCAGCACCATTGCATTTTTCTGGCTTCTCTTTTCACAGTGTTTGGTGATCTCCTTCCCACTCTGAATTGCAATGACTTGTGCAGGCTGTGTGGCTGCATTGCTCTATAGGTGACAAACTAAGTCATGACAAAAAAGAATCTTTGGCTGCCAGATGCTGGTGTGAGGTAAGAGCAGCGCTGCTGTTCTTCAGGATTTAGGGAGATCTCTCTACTGCTGAGCTGTGAAGCTGTCACTGCTGGACTAAAGAGCAGTGCACAGCATCCAGAGATTTAAAATCCTGTAGTGAAACCTGAGCTCAAATCCTGAGTCAAAAGTGGGCAGAGCCAAAAATAGAAACAAAATAATGCCTTTTCTGAAAGGGCAAGATTCTTCTGATTAGCTGGGTGTCTATTACTAGTGTCTAGTCTTTTCCCCCTAGAGTCTACATATTTAGCTCCTATTGCTTGCACTTTATAGCGTGTTATTCTGGTTTTAGTCAGCGTAGAGTTAATTTCTTCTCAGTAGCTGTTACAGTGCTTTGTTTTGGATTTGGAATGAGAATGGTGTTGATAACACTTTCTTTTTTCATTTGTCCCATGCCTTGCCAGTGGGAGTGAGAATACCTAGGACAGGTGATCAAAGGGATATTCCATACTATAGAATATCATGCGCAGTATATAAACCAGGGAGAGTTAAAAACCCATATACTTTAATACTTAAGGAAAATATGAGACATAACAAACATTTAGAAAATGACTGAAACATACTCAGATCAGGTTAGTTCTGATTGTCTTTTATAACTATATATGTGTGTATATAAACACACAAACACACATATATTTAACAAAAATAATATTTCCAGTTATGTAATTTATTCTGGATTTTGTAAAAATCCTAAATTAGACTGGGCTTGAATGCTAGCAATAGCAATGAACAATTTCTCACAGGGTTTGGTCTTATTATTAAGCTACTTGATAATAATAATGCCTGAATCCAAAGGCTTGTTTATATGGTCTGCTGCCTCCTTGCATGAACTTTTGACCATCTGACCATCTGTGTGAGAGTTTCCTGGGAAATGGAAAGAACTCAAACATTTAAGGATTTCATACTGGCAATAATAGAAGCAAAAAAAAAGTTCTTATTTTCCCCCAGAATCAAAGTCTTAATAAAAGTAACTCAATTTGAACTAGACTGTGTTGCCAGGAGCTACAGCGGAAGAATGAATACCGAGAGATTTCTTAGGATGTATTTTCATTTACAAAAATCTTCAAAAGGAGAAGAAAATGCAAGAGAATGGGAATAAGGACTGAAATGCAGTAAGTGATAGATACTAATACATGACACTGCAGTCATAAATATCCAAGGCATGGATTTGCAGAACCACATCCTAATTTCTGAGGTCTCTTTTGATACCAGCCACGTATTACAAGTGTGGTGCCTATTCAGAACTGTGCTAAAGACACCTTGATGCTGTGTGCAGGCAGGCAGGGAGTTAAAGGCTTTATGAGTTTTTTATTAAACTTTGGGAGCATGGTTCCATGACATGGCTCTCCAATGAATCATGAATTTAACACAATTTACACTGTGATTGCTATGAGCTGTGAGCATTCACACGGTTTTGCAGTTTGGCTAACAAACATTCATTCAATAAAGAATATTAAACTGGTGACTTCCCATCCCCAGCACGGCCTTGCAGGTGAAAGTTTCGGAGGTTTGAGTGATTGCAGGCTGCTGATCCTGTTAAACTGATGTAAGCCTTCCTTAAACACTAATGCATGAAGACATTCAAGACTGAGTGATTAATTTCCATTTATTTACCAACTTTAACTCACACTGCTACAAACAAGAGGAGCAGATGAAGATGCACTGGCTTCCTGGCTGCTTGCCTATCCCATTCCCAGAGTTCACTGGCCACTAAATCAGGAAGACCAAAAGGGAACTTGGATATATCTCAATTATTTCTGCTTCTAATTTGAGATTTTAGAATAAAATCACTACTAGACAGATTAATTTACGAGCCCATAAAACACAGTAGTGGAGGGATTTGCTCTGTCCAGCAGGCAGTGATCTTCAGGATAGAGGCAAAGAAATGGAGGAAAGTGGTAGTGCCTTTAGCTGAGTAGCTTTAGCAAGATTTGTCTCTCAATCTTCAAATCTTCACTTTTATCAAATGCATTTACCAAACTTTCAGATGAGTTTAATCCAATCAATTACAAATCACTTTCAAATTTATATCAGTGCAACTTTGCATCTAGAAAAACCTTTGATGAGCTCTTTAACAGGCCTTGACTCTACAAGCTCTCAAGAATACTCTTCATTTTAAGCACATTCCTCAAACCTATTGATCTCAATCCACTTTAGTGGATTATAAACATGTACTTAGAGTTGGAGACCTATATCAGCGTTGCTTAATACATATTTGTCAATTCTGAAGTGGACTAGATTTAGATACACTAAAAATGAAGCTAATCCTTTAATATTTTCCTGATTTACACAGACTTTTCACAGGCTCATTATTAAACATATTTGGGAGCTTTGCTGTGCTGGAAATCAAAGCATTGCAATAGAAATGAGCCTGAAATGATAGACTGGGTAGTCAGATGAGAGCTCCTATTCTATGTCTCCCATGTGATAGTTATGAATTCATAAACAGTCAGGAGTTCAGACCTCCTGGGAATAGAAGGAGGGAAGAGAAACGTGCACAACAGATAAGCATGTTGCATTGCAAATCATTCACATAAGTGCATTCAGGGTCTTTCAGGAAAAATAGACCCGAAACATCCTAATCTGCTGGTACATCGTAAGCATAGCTCTGCTGTTTCAGCTGGAGATGAGCTACAGTGTTCCTGGAGTTGCTCTTGGAAGACCTTAAAGTCTCAACTGCATTACAGAGAGGAAAAGCTACTTGATGCTTCTATTGGAATGGACAACAAAAAACATGCTCAGGTAAATATAAGGACATCCATCCCTTTGTTCAGTTTTTCTGATAGCATCTTCAGCCACTCTTTGATTCAGCAGTACAAGCTTGACTGGTGATGGCCTCCAAATCTTTAATTCATGCACCTCAGTGTCTAACTGTGTGTTAAACTCAGCAGCCTCCAGTTGAGACTGTGGTGAAGAGCACACGTGATGACTGTCAGTCACATGACCGTCTTGCCAAGTGGCTCCTCTTTTTCCCATCTCTCCCTGAGTAAAGCCAGACACTTGCAAAACTGAGGCAAAACCAACAATTTGGTCCAGTGCCTGACAGGGCACAGTAAAAAACAAAGGAGAGGAAGACCTGAGAGCCCATGATAAACACACATGATGATTTCCTTTCTTTATACAAACTAGACCTCATCACAATGCCTCAGGTAGAACAATACATGAAAGATCAAATTAAATTATGAACCACCAAAAATAATATATTTTCACTAAAATTATTTAGCATTCAGCAGCATCATTTCTCAAGGCTTCATATTGTATACACTTTAGAAATTTCACAAGTCTAATTGCATGCCATGCAAAATAGCATTTTTTTCAGAGGGCTTTGAATTTCCCACCTACTAATTGATTTGAATGGCAACGGAATGCAATAAGAGAATCTTATCTACCTGTTCTAGATGACTGTATTTGTGCAGATGACTGCAGCCCATGGTGACTCAGGCTGTCCCCCTGCAGTCCATGGAGCTCCTTGGAGGAGCAGAGATCTACCTGCAGCCTGTGGAGGAGCCCATGCCAGAGCAGATGGGTGCACAAAGGAGGGTGTGACCCAGTGGGAAGCCTGTGCTGGACAAGGCTCCTGGCAGGTTCTGTGGCCCCATGGAGAGGGACCACACTGGAGCAGGTTTGCTGGTAGGATTTGTGAGCCTGTGGAGGAGCCACACAGGAGCTGTCTGTCCCTGAAGGACTGCTCTTCATGGGAGGGACCCATGCTGGAGCAGCAGAAGAGTGTGAGGAGTCCTCTCCTGGGGGAGGGAGGGCAGGCGAAGACAACATGTGGTGAACTGACCATTGCCTCCATTCCCAGTCTCCCTGCACTGCTGCCAGGAAAGAGAGAGAGAAATCGAGAGTAAAGTTTAGCCTGGGAAAAAGTGAGGGGTGGAGAGCAGATATTTTTAATATTTAGGTTTTATTTCTCTTTATCTTCATCTGTTCTGTTAGGTAATAAAGTCAACTAACCTCCCCAGCTTGACTCTGTGTTAGTTTTGCCCAGTTTTGACAGTAAGTGGTGAGTGATCTCTTCCTGCCCTTACCTCAACCCATGAGCCTTTTGCTATATTTTCTATTCCCCATTTATCTGAGGAGGGGAGTCATAGAGTGGTTTTGGTGGGCACTTGGTGTCCAGTCAGGGTCAACCCACTATAATGTTTCATTATTTGATCTTTTATCTTGGCTTATCTTATTAATCTCTTTTCTAAGCTATCATTCTTCTCATGCTTCTTCAGAGAGTCTTCTCTAAGGCTTGATATTTTGCTCAGCCTTTTCTGAATCCCTTCTAAGTAATCTGTGTGCTGTTCAAAAGGGAATGACCAGCACCTTCATGCAACACCAAGAGCAGACTGCAGTGCTGATTTACATAATGGCCTTATTGTTTAACAGGAGCCAGTCATTTAAAAGCTTTTTTTTTTTTTCATTTTTGCACTATGTCACCAATAACCTAATAGACAAAAATACCCAGAGCTACAAAAGTAGAAAATTACAGCGGAATGTATCCATTTCATTTCAGAGAGCAGACGATTATAGCAGCTGTGGAAAATTAGATGTGCTGCACCAGAGGGGAGCAGGATGGTGGAGGCAGACTTATTACTATTGATCTATTTATCTATTTATTTATTTTTACTTTTGGTACCATGACATGGTTATAATTCACTGATTCCATGATTGAAAATTTGAAGGAAGGAGCCTTTCTTGGTAGATATGGCAAATATATATTATTTTAAATATTATGCCCCTAGTGATTACTTGTCAACATCAGTTAGTGCTCAGAAATGGATGCTTTAAAATTGCCAGAGTGAAGGAAATTCCTTCAAAACCCAGAGAGCAAAGCAAGGAATGAATAGGTTTTGCCTCTTCTAATGCAAGAATTAGAGAACATCCCATAAAATTACCAGGATTCAGAGCAGCCAGAACCTCATCACATAACTCATCAAACTTTGGAGTTAAACTTTGGAACTCCTTTCCTCAGGCTATGGATCACGTCAAAATGTCACACTGCTTCATATTTTGACTGAAAAGTAAAATAATCTATGAAAAATTATTAAACAAAGATGCCATCTGTAGCTCAGGAAATTCCCAAGCCACATCAATGGGACTGAAAACCAAAGAACAAGAAATGAAAAACAAGAAAAGAACTGCATTCTTTTTTGGCTCTTCAGCTCTTCCTTATAATTGTATGGAGATACATATGCTAGTAAATACTGCCAAAAGCAGTCTTAAAAGTCTAAGCAGTCACTGGCCTCACTCACTGTGACTCTTCCTGTCACTTGTGTGGTACAGCAGAGAGGATTTGAATCCTGGGAGAGGTTTCTCTTTGCTTCTCATCTTTTTCCACTACTACTGTCATTGATATTGCTCTCAATTTTACTATTAATCATGCCATTATTATGAATCACAACAGTCTTTGACATACTGTCTTTCATTTCTATTAATAATTTTGCTGCATCTTATTTCAAGTAGAATCATATGTCAGGAAGGGACTGTACAGAAACACTGTGCTCTCCACTGAGTAGTCACATAAAAATCTCCATAAAGCTTCAGATTGGTATAGACCAAGCACATAAGCAATAAATGCAAAGTGGATGCACATGAAACAGTGGTGTCACTTACCTGAGGTCTTTTATTGGGTTGTCTCAGTCCCAACTAATTGACACCACTGCCAGAGACCAACACATGGCACAGCATGGCCTTGTCTCACTCCAGATTCACCTCTGATATCTTTACGTGGGCTCAGTGTTGGGCTGAAGGGTGAATGCAACGGCCATCCTTTTAGTTCCCTGCTTCCAGAAGGGAAAAGAATGGAGCCATGTGTTAATGGAAAGGGAGTTAATTGAAGGTACTGAGGTGAGAACCAAGGGGACAGCAGAGGTCCTTGAAGTACAGAGAGCAGAGAAAAGTGACTTTCTGCTTCAATGCAGAGAAGTTGAGGAAAACCTCTGAACTAATTTCTGTGAAAACTGCACATATTTCAATTCTACATCTCTCAGATCATGCAACAAAGTTTCTCTTCAGATGTCAGCATCTTGTGTGAGCTATTACTAACCATGGCATCATCCTCATACAAAGTATTTTTATTTATTTTTTTTGGTACGTTTGGTGGTGGTAGGTTTTTTAATGAACTGTGTCAAGCAGCACAAATACCTGTCAAAGAGTAAGTATTATTTTCTCATGTGAACTCTGACAGAGGGAGAATGAGGTTTTGCCACAACATGTTATACATCTCTATGTTGACCAACACAGTGGCCCACAGCTCAAGCTGGGACCTTTCACACCGGATAAAACAGTATATTCCTGACAATCCTCTAGCCTAAACTTACACACCAATGAGTTGTCATATGTTCCTCTCAAAGGAGACCCTCTAAAGTGCAAGGATAGTAAATGCAAAAGTCACTCCATATCTCATATCAGTCACCAGCTGCCTCACACACATCAAAATGTCTTCTAGAGCAACTCCAGTAAAGTGAATTTTGTGAAAACAAGTGTCAGAGCTTAAAAACTCAAGGGGAATCTAAGAGACGAAATACTTGCAATGACCCCCCATTGTCAGAATTTTAACCACAGGCTTCTCTGTAAGAGTGAGGGAAATTCCCTCCAAACAGATAAACCTGAGGACCCCTATTTCAACATGTCCACTTCAGGCCGTCTTCAAAAGTCTTAGCTTTGGAAACCTTTAAAAACTTGGTCTCTCAAAAAGGCTGATAGGAACCAAACCATGAAAAAGTAACACTCAACTCAAAGGACTGGTTCTAAGAAGCAGTTTGTTACTAAGGTGGGGTGGTTTTTTTCGGTTTGAGGTTTTTTTTTGTTTGTTAGTTTTTTGACCAGAATAATTTAGGAATGAGAAGAAATGAACTCTATGCTCCCTACCACACTCTTTGCTGCAGGTCTCTCACCATATCCACAATAAATTTCCAGTGGCCATCACATTTTGATTCTAAACCCTCAAAGAATTAAGCATATCATCAATTGAGAGCATCTGACCATCTCAGAATGGGGCTTGGTTTGAGCACAACTAGGTCACCCTGCAGTGCTCACACACACAGAGTGAGCACCTCATCCTGCCATACCAATCAATCTTTTCATCAACATTAAAGAGTTCAGGGCTGAGCATCAAGTCAGAGTTTCAATCAGGATTTACTGCCTTTTCATTTTGCTTCACAGGCTGACAAGTGGGCTTGAACACATTTCAATATGCTGATTCTTCTTTATAAAAGCAATTACAAGCAGAGAAGCACAGAACAACCTCAACCACTTGAAAAGCCCAATTGAATTTCTGATTTAGAAAGAAGTGGTTAGCACCATTAATGAGACCTACCAAGCACCATGCATGATTTGATCTTACAGAACTCTAACAGAGCTCAGACTTAGAACAAGGAAAGACATTTTCTTTTTATTTATTTTTTTTTGCCTGCCATCCCTTCATTAGAAGTATCAGGACCAAATTATCACACAAATTATGTGAACTCAATTCACTCTGACAAAATAATAGATACTATTAATATGTTTTAGCACTGCAGAAGTATCAGCCATCTTCATATTAGTCTAGTTGAAGGTTACTCCAGTTAGGATTAGAATTATTTTTATTCCATTGTCCTTGGTTGATGGTCCATTTATTCCACGGTATTATCTTTGGTAATTCTGAATACAGTTACAGACATCCATAAAGGAGTACACTATTCAAATTTACTTCATTGATAGTACCATGTGTGTTAAGCTCAGCAGTGAATTTGAAGGGTGAGGAATAGGCAGATGGTGTTAATCTACTGAACCTCCTCTTGGATTAACAAAGGGATGCTGTGTTCAAGCATGGGACAGCCTCTTGAATGGCACCAATGAGCAATGCTGTAGTAGTTTGTTTTCACACCTGTATGTTTTCCATAGGCCCAATTTACTGCCTGTCATTTCAGTTGTACTTTTCCCAGCCTCTCATATGGCTTCTCTGAGCTGCCACCCACTCTGGACCCACAGGTCATCAATCTCATACTTCTAATACATTCTTCTTCCTACACTTTCAGTGGTTCTTATAAAATAAGCAGCTGTGCCCTATTCCAGGAATGCTTGTACGGCCTTTAATTATTTTGGCCACAACACTACAGCAAAATTCCCCAGAGCCAAAAGGATGAGCTGCTATACTTAGTCACACACAGATCTCTCACTGTTCCTGCACTGAGTCACACTGCCTGTAGGTCTAGTGTAGGAGGAGCTGTGGATAACAATTGTGACACACATTTATTGCTAGATCCCATTAACACCTAATCTCTCCTCAGGACCTCTTGCTTGTAATAATGGGACAGCATGGGTGACCTCCACTCTGCACCAAGCTGACATTCAGGATATGAATGAAGGAGAGAGAGGGGAAACGTTTTCTAACTTATTTTCATAAGCAAAAATATTCTCCACTTCCTGCACTCAACTAAGCTTCCTCCACATTAGTCATTCCATGGCATCCCTTTTATAATGGTTGACAAGTTGACTCAAGGCATGGAAATCCCTAAGGGAACACTTTTTCAAGGGAAAAGAAAAAAAGGAACCCATCTTAGCAGTACTCTAGCATGCATATCAATAAGAGAACTTCAGCAATCACTTCCTGGATGTAATTAGATTCATCTGCATCTGCAACTAAGTGACCTGTCAAAGTGTCAAACAATCTAGTTAGGGAATGAAATTCCTCACTCATAACAACAGCCCATGCGAACCCCTGCACTTCTCCTATTTTCATTTTAGCTGTACAGGGATTGTCTAGGCTTGCTGTTAAGCAATGTCTGTGGTGTATGGCTGCAAAGGTTTCTCTCTTAAGCATGTAAGATCAAGTCCTAGCATGATGATATTAAATCTGAGCTAACATCCTTGGAGGATTTGAGGAAAGCCAGGTTAATAAAGAAAGTCCCCAAAAGGGTTAAATTTCACCTGGCATGGGAAGAAGGCAGTGTATTAGCAGGCATGCAAGGTGAAAATAATCTCTTTATATTATTGAAAAGTTACAATTATTATGCTGGCAGCAAAAGTATTTTTACACAGGCTAATACATAATGGTCAAGGGCCATAAATTGCAAATTAGGCTAATTTCAGAAGTTAACCTCAATGAATTAAGAATCACTTCTTTCACCTCTATAACACCACTTGACTTCTCCCTCGGTAAATGTCACTGATCTCTGACAGTCACCAGTGAATCCCAACTGAGTTCTTCCCCTTTGACAAATGTGAGCTGTACTGGTGAATGGACAACAGAAGAGAAAGAATGGAAGTAGCAGACAGCAGGACCACACTTACAGAGGACTACATAAATGTAAGAAGTGCTTAGAGGTTTGATCCAAGAGATCTGATCCTGTGTTTTTTCAGAGGTTACTCCTGATCCAAGCAAAAGGGAGTCTTGTAGGCCTTAGGAAGTACCAGTTTTGGGGGCTTGGAGCATGGCTAACTTGAGACACAAGTTATTAGCTTCTTTCTGGTTTTCCTATATCTCCATGGGAAGGCACTGGTGTCCAAAAATCTACTTAAAACATTGATTTTTAAAATCAGGCCCACTGAGGAACTGTGGGTGTAGTCTGTACAACCTGTATGTCCCTCCCTGCCATCCCCCAGACTCCTGAACAGACCAAGAACTGACATTGCCTGTGGGGCACCTCACAGGTTCAGTAAACAAGCTGGCTGTTTTCAGACCTCATTTCTCAGTAACACATGTAGCCTCAAGGTGCCTGGAAAACTGTCAGTGTGAACCACACCTGGGAAAGTATGAACAACCCTGTCAGAGAACAAATGGACCCCGAAGAACCTCGCATAGCCTCATAAATAATGTTAGCCTGGGATCAGAGTACCCTATATAAAAGGTTCATTTTCACTCTACATCATTTTCCAGCCAGATTGCAGATATATACCTCACCCCCTATTCTGGGCAGAGAAGAAATTTTGCTTTCAAGACACTTAACAAATGACCAGTCAGAAATGGCAAGCCAAGGACAAAAAATTACTGACCTAAGACCAGAAAAGAGCATCTTCATAAAATATATCTAGGTTGGGCTGATTCTCAGCACATGATATCATATAAAGGGGCATAAAATTGCTTTTTGAACAAGTAGAGAAATTATGGATGGCTGCAGCACTTAAAAAGTTTCCCACCACTCTCTGATGCAAGAAATAAACTTCTGTCCATGTGAGCTCAACTTGACTTGTAAAAGCATATGCCTTATGTCTGTGGTGTGGCTCTCTCAGCATTAGGTACAAATTAAGCTGAGGTGAAAGGACAAAAGGATGTTTGCTGTATCAAAGCCAACTGAACTTAGTTTCTAAAAATACTTGCTTTGCTGAAACCTGGAGATGACATGAAGTCATTATCACACTGAAACTGCTCTTGTTCACAGTGTCAGGTTCAACAAACTGAACCATGTCACAAGTGTGTCATGATCTTGTTAATGCTGTAAGAACATGCTGAATAGCTCTGAATTGCCATTTTTGTGTTTTGATTGTTTAAACACATTTTTATTTCTTTTTGAGAGTGACATTTTTCCAGATAACCTTTCATTTTGTTTCTAAATGCTGAACAGGTAGCTGGAGTATTTCAGTTCTGTTAGAACTGAGTTTTGTTTGGTTTTAAGTGGCATTTTTACCACATTTTACCACACCCACTGAATTTTTTTTTATCCAGGGGAAAAAAGTGATCTTTTCCGAATTTGGACTTTGGCATGGAACCAAAAGGGGTTTGTATACTGATCTTTTTATAACAGGAACTTATATAAAAGTTTATAACTTACCATAAACTCACTGACATTTTCTTTCTTGCAGAAGGTTTTGTGCATGTATTTTCTCTTAACCTGAAAGAAACTGCAGCTTCATTGTGGTTCCTTGATGTCTAGCACTGCACAGTTTAGTATGACAACTGTTGCTTCTACCTCTGCTTTGCTGCTGTCCCACTGCTGTGCCCCACTCAGAGATGCCATGACCTACACAGATTACTTAGCAGAAATTCATATCACACTCAATTCCCACTCCCATTCTTGTTTCTACTAAGTAGCAGATCACCTAAATTAATACCAACTTTGTCTATGAAAGGTTTCAAATGTACAAGCCACACTTAATTTGAGATTCCAAAGTAACAGAACATTCAAGTATAATTATTTGACCAATTCATCACCACCTTCAGCTATTCCCCTGATATTCAACAGGCACAGCAGACTGGATGTTACAATCTGCTTCATGAACTCCATGTGGTTTCTTCAAGAGACCTCTGATCACTAAAATAATGAAGGCAGATGTAGCTGGGTGAGCAGGGCCAGACTAAGAATCTGATTGCCCTGTGATAGGCAAGCTAAGCAGAGCATCCCTATTAATTAACTACTGATAAGACACTGAAAAACATTAGATAAAATTAATTAAAAAAAAAAATTCAACAGAAGCCTCCCCAATGAGAAGCAGCAGCTGAAGGGCAGGATCCAGCACATGGAGAAGTGAGAGCTTGTTAATGAGAAGCAAGAGAAAATACATGTTGTTGTTTGGGACACTACTGTCATGATTACTGCAGCATTTTTCAAACCTGAGTATTATGGAATATTCTCATGGTTTTACCCAGAGCTAGGTAGAATTAAAGCAGATACAGCAAAAAACAGGAAATGTCAAATTCTGTTAAGGTAACTGAACTATTAATTAGAAATGGAATATTATTAATCACTTACACTTCATCTAGTTTGAGCATATTAATTGAAACATGGCTGATGTAGTTCTGATGGGCCTGAATGTCAAGGCCTGGTCATGATGCTGCTGCCAGGTTGTGAAATTCTACTGTTTTAACAGTAGTAAATCCTTAAATTATATGAAGGGGAAGACTGAGCTATTTCCCCCTTCTTTTTTGTAATTTTTTTTTTAATGATTATCTCCTCTAGCCAGGATACCCAGAGAAGGCTTCAGGATGTTACAGCACCTCCCAGTACCTAAAGGGGGCTTCAAGGAAGGCTGGCAAGGGACTTTTTGCAGGAGTAAGTAGTGATAGGACAAAGAGGAATGGCTTTAATCTGAAGCAGGTTAGGTTTAGATTGGATATTTGGAAGAAATTCTTTACTATGAAAGTGGTGAGGCACTGCAGCAGGTGGCCCAGAGAATCTGTGGTTTCCCTATTCCTGGAAGCGTTCGAGGCCAGGTTGGACAGGGCTCTGAGCAGTCTGGTCTAGTGGAAGGCATCCCTTCCCATGGCATGAGGGTTGGGACTAGATCTATAAGGTCCCTTCCAACCCAGACAATTCTATGATTTACCACAACTTAAAATCCTTTTGTCGTTCTAAATGTATTAGAGATACTACTGCAGTTCCACTCATAATTCCCTTGCCAGTTATGCAGGCATGACTCAGGGTTTTCTAAGTGAGATTCTGTGGTATGTGTTCTGAGGGACATGGGACTTGAAACCTGAAATTATTTTTTTCTGCTTTGAATTGTGTCTTACGTTACAAAACTTCACAAGAGTAGGCAACACAAGGAGGTTGCGTGAGTCCAGAAGATGGACTTTTCAGCTTTATATAACTAGTATTTGAATAGTAGAAAGTTATGATTCTGAGTTTGGATTTATGAAGTCAAAATGCTTCTGGCTCTTGAAAAGGACAGACAGTGATTTTTTATTTTTTTTTTTTTTATGAACGTCAGAAAACTACACAAAGATTTTTTGTAAGGCAGGAAGGACCTGAAGAGGGAACAAACTGTTTCTTGGGAAACCAAACATAATTATTCATCACCTTCACTCAAAAAACCTTGACTTCTCGCTCCTCTTCTGTTCCCCTGTAGTTCTAGTTTTCTACTTGTCCACTGAAGACTTAACTTCTTTCCCATATGTGACCTATCAGCCTCTTTTTAAACCAGCCATTCTCTATTTTCTACATAAAAGCCATAAATGAGCACATTGTCCAAGTCATTATCCAGTACATCAGGTTAAGATCAGCCTATTACCTATTTATGACTGAGTTTCCAAGACTGCAAGAAAAACTCCAGGTACCAATAAACAGACCTGTCTTCCATTTTCCAGGTGTTCTTCAAGATTAAATCAAATGATTAATGATCTGTTTCTACTCAATATCGCGTGAACTTCTATTGGCAATTACCATGCTCAAGCAAACCTTTTATGCACAAGGTGTGCATGAATAGTTCTGCAAGCACTCCACACAAAGCATCGTTCTCTTTCTTGAATTCACACTTCTTTATGTCAAAATACATAAAGCTAGTTCTCCATGAAAGTACCAGTACAAATCTACAGAAGCAGTCAGGATGATATATGCACAGAGAAATAACGTGAATGTAAGGAACCGTATGAGACACCACAAACTCATCTGCAGGCACACACCTGGTTGCACATATTGCAGTGCAAACACATTCACACGCAAGGCACGGTCAAACACAGCCACAGTTGTACATGAAAACAACTAAAAGCTACACTGTTGTCCATTTATGAAGCCCAAAAGGGTCACATCACAGAACTTGTATGGTCTAACAGAGCCACATTTGAATTTCATCCCATTTCGGTTCACACTTGAATTTCTCAGCATAGTAAATCCTTTTCAAGCCTGTGAGACACGAGCAATGAAGACAACAATGTCAAGGGTATAAAATTAATTGCGCAAAATGGCAATAAAATGGGAAAATCCCAGCATTGGCCATAAAAGCATATTAGCCTGACCTATATTTACTCTTCTTTTCTGGAGAAATTAGATTGTTTCTCAAAGCTTATGGGAAACACTAACAGTAATGAAGCAGAAAAATGATGAATGATAAAATATTAGGGTGGTATAATATTAGTTATAAACTTGCCCCTCTTTGTTGCCCATGTACTTTTGATGAGCTTGCAAAGTTTTAAACCTCCTAAATTTAAGACAGAGCAGTTTTATTTCTTTCAAGCTACAGTGGAAATAATTTCCTTATCTATCATTTAGAATGGTTTAATACTTTCATTAATCCACACATCATAAAGCAGAAAGTGATTTTTATACCGATTTCAATCATTCATTGTGCCTCCCTGAAAATGGAAAATGGCTGTTTTCTGCTGATTCTGAAGTTAAACTTAAGGCCAGTATCTTCAGGATCCAGGCTAGTTGTAAAGGTAAAGATTTAAAGGCAGGCACAACAGATGCCACCTCTGATCTGTCTTTAAGAGACGAATTGCTGGCCTTTGATATCTAGCAGGATCCACTTGCAAGGAAGCATTGTCCTGTCACATTTGTTGGAAGCCATGTAAGACACTGTTTAGAGTAACAGCAGTTCTTGCGGCCACAGGAACCAGGGACCCTCTTAGGGATGCCTGCATCCTTGTCTCTAGATACAGAGTACTCAGAAGCGAAACATGACAAATCATTTCAAAATATCATTGAAAGATCTGACAGGTGTCTGGGGACAAACAATCAAGGGGTAGCTATCTGAAATGATAGTTGGTATGGGCTTCAAACAATACACTTCAGGTTGTAATCAGGGGTATAGATAATAACCATGCTGCCAACTAGTGCTTTCTTTTATTAGGATGAGGGATTTATTTTCCATAAGGTCATTCCATGAAACTCCACCCAAAAGGCTGATTTTGAGAAAATCTCTTCTTGTTCTTGAAAGAAAATTCAACCAACCAACCAAAAAAACCCACATATCTTCACCAGGTATCTTCTGAGCCATCGATCTGATGGTATCAAAAGCTGTTGAGCTGCTCAACTTTACTTTCTCTGGCTTTTTTCCATTTGTCAGAGACCAATTTTCCCATACTGTGGGCTTTGACAGCCAAAGAGCTGATTGATGATTTAATAGACAGAATCTTGTTATTAATATCTCACAATGGTATCAGTTTAAGCCTAGATCTATAGAGCATCAGGGTTTAAGCACTTACCAGAGCACAAGTTATCAAGCATTCCTAGTAATGCCAATAGGATTTTGGCCAGCTTTCTTAATGCACCCAGAGCTGGTTCAACATTTCTCAGAAACATATGAAAATTCAATTTCCCACCCTATGGATGAGCTGCAGCTGCCATGAGAAGGGCACAGCTTCCATGAAAAGTGCAAAGAAGAAACTTAGAATTTGACTTGTGTGCATCTGTTTACACCATAGGAATAAAAGAGAGAACAGAACCTGCTGGGAAAGGTCCTCTCCCCCGGAGCACATCTTACCCCACACATCAACCTCTGCCTCAGGGCGTTCAGACTTTCTTTTGCTACACTCTGCAGATGAATACCCAGATCACTGCTATTTTTTTCTCTCTGCACACTGCAGGTCTTGGCCTAAATTAAGACTTGACCTTGGCTGCCTTTATTATGATTGGTATCAGATTGGAATTGGGCCCATAATTATGGAATATTTTTCCTAAAATGAGGCACAACAGAGTCAATGTTATTAAATTCAACATATGAATGTGGGGGAAGTCGCACAGGCAGCTCATTTCATTCTTCACCTGCAATCTGGCCGTGTTGTGTTTTGGCAGTATCTCAGCAGGAATAAGAAAAGGCACTGAAGGAGAGAGTTATTTTCTTTCAACTCTCAAACAAACCCAAGGCATAACACCACACACACATTGAATTGGGAGACTAGGCTTTCTGGACCACTTTTCTGAGCTTAGATTCCTAAGAGCTGACCTTCCTACTCAGCCTGAAAGTTCCCCAGGGCTGCACATTTCTGTGCAGAGAGGCTCTTGCTTGGGCTTGTAAGTACAACAATTTTCCATTTCACGTAGGTAAAATAAGTTCTATTTAGATGCATTTAGTAGTTAAGGTGGGTGTACTCATCTCACTCTCCCTGCTTTTTTCTCCCATTTCCAAAGAATTAAGTAGTAGAGACAGCAGCCTGTTCCCAAACAATCTGAGAAGGAAATCCAAAACCAGAGTCTAATTGGGGTTACATAAAATTTATGATTCATGTTCAATAATAAGCATCTTTTGAAACCACCCACCATCCCAAAGAACCCCAAGAAGGGGTCCAGCCTGCTGGCCTTTTCATGCATGACATTTAGAAGTTCACTCTTTGGGTCCTCCATGATACCAGGAAGTATCTGATGTGACAGGATTTCCAGCCAAGTGGAGAACCAGCTTCATTCTGTCTAACTTCCAGAGGTTTTGATGGAATTGCAAGTGAAGGTAGGAATGGGTCACACACTTTTAATGTGCCGTTAGAATGCCTTCCACATTTATCTTCCATATAAGTTCAAAGTATTTTTCAGTGGCAACCAGTATTATTCCTTTTCCAAAAGGTCTAGTCAGTATGTCAGATGGATTATTAGTGAGACAAATCCACCACCATAGGTCATAAATATGATATTTTTGCCAAACATTCTTCCCCTTCTGATAAATTTCTAGTTTGTTATTTCAGTACACTGCAATATTTTATTTATTTATTTAAAATATTGAACTAGAAAATGTCTTATTTGTTTTTCAGAAAAAAGAAAGGTGGGGTTTTTTTTAATACTCATCTCTGGTATGATAATGTCGAAAAAAGCAGAGATGAAATATTGTTTCTTTCCTTAGCAGTACTGAGGGTATAACTATCATTACAAAAAGTTAGTGAAAAATTAGCTTTTCTACCCACTACACTAATATTTAGGAAACCTCAGTGAAAGTCATAAACATGGGAGGAAAATTTTTCCAATTTAGTTTTTACCGAAACGCTGCAGGGAGAGAAAGAGAAAGTCACATCCATTCTGGGAGGCAACTTGAGTATTGTTTGCTTTTCAAATAATTCTAATTGTCCACCATACCCCCAAGCCTGTCCCAGGTCTCCCAGATATCCCATGCCCACATCCAGTCCCCATTCACTCCAAACGACCCTGCAAACCAACAATAAGCTCTTAACTCCCAGAGGTCTCAGTGTGGGGCAATCTCCTTTTCCTTCTCCTGCATTCAGAACAACAGAACCCCCAGGTACTGCAGCACTCCACATACTCTGCTTTAGATTGTTTCACAAGAAAAAAACTAACTGAAAAAACCGAACCAAACAAACAATAAAACTACAACATCCACAGAACAATTTGCGATGTGATTGTTTCAGGTTTGAAGATATGACAGGATCTCAAAATACTCTTTAGTGAACTGAAACCTGAAGCAGCTCTGAAAGTGAGGACCAGTACTGAGATCAGGGTTATCTCGAGCTGCTTCTACATTAGATTGTTGTGCTGAACATAACAATGATCTTCCCATATTTGCATCTCTTCCAGCTCCATCTCATATCATGTAAGCTCAATTTGTAGCCAACTTGAACTGCTGACTAGCAAGTAAGATGATCAGAGTATTGGAAACAAAATATTTCACTTGAAAATCCATCAGAAGTCTTTACCATTGATATCCTTGCAGGCTAGCTAGCCTATTTTAAAGCAACTTCTTTTTAATGTTTAAGAATTTTTCTAGTCCTGCACCAAAGTGAAGGTAAAATATTTTAAAGGTCTTTGCCAGAACACTTATCTTCAAATTGCAATTCCATCTGTTTTATTTTTGCTCTCTTACTCCTCCCACATTTCTTCCAATTTGCAGACCCCCTCATGGATAAAAAGTTTCCAAGCAATTTTTCAGCCTTGACAAATACACTAGTTCAGATTTTTTCCATAAAATCAGACTTTGAGCAGAATGTTTCACACATACTTAAAAATACAACAGATTATTTAATATAAAAAACGCTTAGTGATTCAAACTCTTAGTCAGAAAATTTCTCCTAGTTCTCAGGCCCGAAACTACCTGAGTAAAAGTGCACTGTCCCGATATGCATATATAAATAAGCATATCAAATATCCACAGAGGCTTATATGAACACCCACCTACATGCTCAGTGCCACAGAGCAACACCTGGTCACTGGCTTTCATGTGTGATTAATTTCATACATTAATATCGGTTTCCATAGCTCAGGATTAGATAGATATAACACAGCACTAATTACCACACGCCAAAATGTGTCTGAACTTGACTGCTTTCTTCCCTACACGTCACCAAACCAGGGACCTCACTGTCTGGAAAGATGTTTCAGGTTAGTTCTGAGGTCTACTTGACCCATATTTAACATATTCTTAGACAGTGGTTCACCTAATCTCTCCTGCTAGGCTGGGCAGGAATCAAAGCAGGCTCATTTTACTAAAGGATGCCTGGGGAAATATTTTGCTGTCACTTATTCTTGAGAAAAAAAACCCTCCAGGTATGACTCTGCCTTTTGAACCACCAAGGCAATGGAAAGGACGGAAAAGCCATCCTAGAAATGGAACTTAAGAATTAATTTTTGTTGACTGAAAGAATCTTTTCCTGGACAGATTTGCTCCATGGATAAATACCTGTTTTCCAAGCATAGGAGAGTGCCCAGAGCTGAAGACCTCGAGTCTTAGCCCAAAAATCTATGAAAATAAATGAAAAACCCCCTGACTGATGCCAGATACCTTGAGTTCAGCTATTTCTTTTATCTCCAGCAGAGTAACCTGACAGGAAAACTTTCTCTTATCTGCCCTTTCCTTCTTTTGGTGCACATTTTCCCTCAGCACATACATAACAAAATCCATGGGTAGCTGTGCAGTTACTTTTGATCACGAAAGTTAGATGAGATGAATCCCACCCAGAGAGAGCAAACAACTCATCAAGGAGGAAGAGCTGAGGCTCAGCAGGCACCTGTACCCAACTCTCACTCCCAGCACCTCACCTACTTCCCTGTGTCACCCACCATTTGGTTTATCACCTCAAGCCATGAGGGTTCACCCTGCCAGAAATGAGTATTCTCCACTTCAGTTCTTCCCTCCCAACAGCCTCAGCAGGGCCATTAGCCAGGCTCTTCTACACTTCCCTCAATCTCACATCCCCCTCCCTCTGCTCTACCAGCTGTGTCCATCTTCGCACAAGAGCAAGGCTTGACAACTGCGTTCACTTAGTAATTGTGATAGGTTTTACCCCAATCTTACATTTGAAACTAATGGAGGTTCAAATCTATTTAGAATGGAAAACAGAATCTATAATTACTCTCATTTGGCTCAGGCACTTTGGAATGTGTAACTACTTAATGCGTATTTAGACATAGTTTATGGCATCAAGGTATGTCCTTTTAACATGATAAAGTTGCAATCCAGCAGTGGTGTTGAGATTAGAAATTGGCAAAAGAGATGCAGAGATTGATTTAAAAGGGCTTTTCATTGAACTATAACCTCACCACATGGCATTTGCTAATGGGCAGGCTTCTGTGTTGTCTTTTCAAGTAGCTTTTGCTCATGTATCACTTCTGCTCCAATGTATCTTCCCTTAAATGACAGGGATGTATAAGTCATATGGCAACTGCAGAAAGACTGCACAAAATATATAATTCTGAACTGGAGATTAGCCATAGTTCTATTTATGGTCTGCCCACAGGCACAGAAAGTATTTAGGAGTGATAATAAGAATGGTAGACCTTTTGGAAGACTGGAAGGATAGTTAGAGCATTACAGGAGAACTAAAAAAGCATTCTGAAGGACTTTAAAGTATCTGGTGATTGTAAGGACAAGGCTTTCACATTTTAAACTAGAAAAACTGCATAAAAAAGAGACTGATTTTCAGAAGTTAAGCACATTACATTTGTTTTAAAGTTGTCAAATTTTTAAATAAGTAAAACAATCATTGCTGTTTTGGAAATCTTAATAAAGATCTTTATATAAAAGAACTTATAGCATCTTCTTCTGAAATATGTATATATAAACACAATATGTATCAGTACAATCTAATGAGCAAGAACTCAACTTTGTTTGATGCAACCAATGGAAAAGCAAAAAGAAAATTCCCAATTGGTCTGATTATGGGAAGAGAAAGAGCCTTACAACCCCTGAGTTTAGAGAAAGAAATAGATAAAACAGCACCTTGTATGAAGAAAGAATTAAAAGGAAATCACTGAAGCAGTGCAAGGGGGAATAATCATTTTCAAAACAACAAGAAAAAGGCATCTCAAATAAAGCCAGATAAACATCTGATATGTTGAATTTTACACAGTATGACTGAATTACTTGGTGATATAGCAATTACACACTTCCAGTTAAAAACAAATCAGCAAATACAAGTCAGCTGTGATTAAATTCCCACAACCAACTTCATGTGAAAAGGGGGAAAACAAATCAAGTGGTAAAAGTAGCAGCATAATTCAACACTGAAAAAAATCTACGGTAGAAAAAAAATCAATCAGAAAAAGGACAAAATTATGATTTTTGTAAATTACACTGTGACCTTTTAGAGAACTGAAAGATAAAAAAGACAGAAAGTGATGTCATTGTCACTTAGGCAAAATGATTTCTCACATAATTTCAAACAGCTACATGGTTTCTTTATGATAGTTAAAAAGAGAACACTCAGAAGTCATGTACATCTGAAAGATATGTCTCCTTGAGCCAGAATTGGTTGAGACTTTCCAGAGGCATAAAAATTGTGTGCAACAGCTTGGAAGAGGGATATCTGAAACAAAGGACCTCTGATGGTCTGTGATAATCAACTTTTCCTGCAAATTCCACTCTGCTTTTCTGGAATTATCTAGGTTTCCTCCATCCTTGCATTCTAAAAATAACCTGGAGAGGCATAGAAGACCTTATGACTCTATTTGTCTCTGTGTCATTTCTGGCATATGATATTTCAAAGACAATCCACCAAGTCTGTCACCAATTCTCCATTTCCATGAAAAAACAGGAGGAGTAAATACTGTTCAAGGGAGCTTCATTGAATATGGAAAGGCACTGGTGCCGGTCAACATTGATAACAGTGGGCCTTTATCATCATGGTCCAAGTCTCAGTGATATAAGACATGCTATTATAAATTGGGAGGGCAAAGCCAGAGGTGAGAAAATGCCAAAAGTTTTGCAAAAAAAAAGGGCTGATAAGAATGAATATTGATGGAGTGGGACACCACCCTTTTGCATCATAAGTGTGCTGAGACACTGCCTCAGGTTGTCCCCTTGACTTAACATCCCTCCAAAAAGTTGGACCATGGCAGCAGCAAATCCACCCATCTTAGCAGATGCACTCTCAAGTCTTCACACACACAATCACATTTCCACACACAAACACATTGCCACACACATGTGCAAGTAAGCTTTTCCCACCTGTGTTTCCTCCCAACTACTTGGGTTGTTGGTGGGGCAGTGTGAGAAGCACAAAAGGCCGTGACACCTGTGCAAGCCCTGCTCAGCAATAACAAAAATATCCCTTTGCTATGAGCACTGTTTTGGTCATAATCCAAAACGTTGCATTGTACAAGCTACTGTGAAGAAAATTGAATCTATCCCAGCCCAAACCAGTGAATAACAGGACTTCCTGAATGAAGTACACCTCAAAGAAGAAAAAGTTAAATTGCCTTTGCACTTTATACTGATGAAAATGGCTGAGCACATCACACTGACAACACCTGCTCACTGCACACCAGGCAAAGACAGGGCAGGCTGCAAAGTACCACCATTTCACTCCATGTGTCACTGCAGTTCATGCAGGCTTTGGAGTCACCTCCTCCCGAGGCAAAGGGTAATTCAGTCTCAACATCTGATTCCAAGCCTCTGGCTGAGCATGTCAATAGAGATTACTATCAGCTGCAAGGTCAGGTTTCAAGATGTGGTTATTAAGAATGGGAGTCATATCTGAGATGTCACCCGAGAGCCATTGGGGAGTAAAGACAGAGTGTAGTTTCTGAGTTATTCCCAACCACAGCCAGGTTCAATACGAGTCACCTACACCTGAAGGGTGCCAGTGTCCATTAGAACACTAGAAAGACAATCTGTCCATCAAGCAATGAAAATATTGAACAGGAGGGAAAGATTAATTCTTCATCAGGGTCAGTATGAGTCAAGAAGAGTACTTGTCAACAAAGCTCCTAGGGAGCAAAACAGCTTAATGGAACAACTCTCCATGCCAAATACGAAACTAGACTTTGCAACTGACATGGGATTCATTTGCATCAAACAGGAAAAATATTTGCTTTAAAGTGAATAATTACATAGCTGCCCCTTTTTTTTTTTTTCAGTAGAGAAGAAATTTTCTTAGGTCTGTAAAAAGAGGTAAGGACAGTTAAGAATCCAGAGAGCAATTAGAAAATATCACCTTCTTCTCAAAGCTTTTTAGGGAGGGGGGTTAGGAAGAAGGCAGTTAGATGAAAGAAATATTTAAGATCATTCATCTCTAAATTAAATTAAAACATGCTCTTCAAGCATTAGTAGCAACACGTGTCCATCTGTTGCATTACTTTTGTAATATTTCCACTCAAAAAAGTAGAAGCAAGCTATCCCGTCTTTCCTATTTGCAGTTGAGTTTAGCTTTATATACTGCACTGACTTGTCTTATGTGCATGGGCTTGTCTGCCTTCCTACCAACATATTGATATGTGAGCAGTTCTCAGCCAAGCTAAGCCAGGCAGATATTGGGTCCCTACCAATGGCACAGGCAGAGCTCATACATGGGTTAACACCTCCTCTGAGGAGAAGAACGTCCCTTCCAAAGGCACAAGAGAACCCACTCAAACAGAAGAAATCCAAAGTGGACAGAGTCCCGTGGCTCAAGAAACCCACTTCATACCCAACTAGCACCATTTTTCTGCTGAGATTTATGTCTTTCCACACCAGTTCTCTGCCTTGCCCTCAGGACAATGCAGAGCAGACACCAACCCCAGCAGCCACCTTTGAGGTGATCTGCAAGAGATCTGCAGGTTGCACAGGTGTGGCTCCTGAGCTGTATACTTCCTTGGTGCCAGAACGATTATTTTTGTATTTCAGGCTGTAATTCCTCTTGATTATATAGAACTAAAGCCCAGCTTCTTTCCAATCAGATGGAAAACAAATTGATGATTTTTTAATGGTGTTAAGTACATACTTTGATACATTTTGTACAGATATCTTGGGCTGGAAATCGGGAATAAATCTAACTTTCTACAATGTAAATAGCATACTAATAGAAGAAAAACCATATATATTCCAGTGGTAGAAGATTTTTGTACCAAGCCTGGGCTGCTGAGTATACACTTGCTTTGATATTTTCCTTTTGTGACACAAACATTAACAATACTTGGGGGAGGGGAGGGGGAAGGAAGATTAATAATTTATCAGAGATGAACTGAATATTATTTCCCTCTTTTGTGTATAAGCAGCAACAAAGCTGTCTAACTTCAGGATCAATCTTACCCTTATTTTCTATTATGTAGTTCCTGTTGTTCCCAAACAAGGTTAATTTTGTTTTATGCAAGTCACCGAGTAGTCTTCACTAAAATGAGATTGATTCTCAGTTTCTTTTCTTTCTCTCTCTCTCTGTCCTGCTCCCCCTCACTTCATTTCATTTTATCAGTGTTAATAAAACCACAGTGACTTATAAAATTCAATTTAGAATTATTTTCCACCTGGAGAGGTTTAGACACTTTCCCCCCCTCTTTTCACAATGGAGTTATTTCTCACTCACAACAGTTAGAAAGTAGATCTTTTATGCTACAGTTTTGTAAAACAAATATTCTGGAAGGACTTGAAGAAGGAAAAGCTTCATACTTCTGACATAAGTAATCTCAACAAAATAGAGAGTAATGAATATTCCTGAGCAAATTCCCTTCTGTTATATTCATTCATGGACTTAATTCAGACTGAACAAAACATCATGAGCAATCTCTGTACAGTTTGCAGAATTTATTTTTTTTTTCTTTTGGAGAATGTTGAAGATTTTTCTCATTTAACACTAAATGGGTCTTGTCAAGGTGGAAAAAAATGTTATTGACATAGAGAATGGGAATTTTATTTGCCTAGACCCAGAATGAAACTGAGCAGGGGGAAGGCTGCATTTTATTTTGGTTTGGGAATTTTTTTCAACTATCACCCACTTATGATGTTCACTGTATTTTCTGACTCCACTCATGGTTGAATACAAAACTAGAATGGTAAAGTTGCATGGATTTTCATAGTTTTCTATTTCAGTTTCTCCCTCTATTATTTTAGTTTTCAAGTCTTACTCCCCAAGTTTAATGCTGCTCCCCTGAAGACAGTGCTGTTTGGAGCATGTTTATATGAAAGAAAAATACTCTTCATTTAAATGGTCAACATCATATGCAACGGAAGAGTACCTCCAAAATATTTACAGAGAGAAGACAGAACAGATTTGAACTGTTATGGCAAAAATACAGCTGGTAATGTTTTTATCTAAAGGCACATCATTTTCCTTCTAGCATATACTTGAACGAATGTATTATAACCACAGTCAGAGAGTGTCAGAGGAAAGGAATATGCCCACAATTATTAAGACATTGCAGTCAAGGTAGCTGATGATTTGGTGGGAGCACCTCCAAAAGTATTGATATTGACCTACAGGTCACTGATTTTCCAGTGAGACTACTCACGGTCCAAACTTCCAGATGAACAGAAGTATTGACAAAATCATTTCTTATTCTTCCACTGTTACTTTTTCTCCCACCCTGGAGCTACAGGTCAGAAGTTATTCTGCATCCAAAGGCATTTTAAGCACCAAGAGGAGGCAGCCTCTGACCTGGAGAGGGTACAGTTGTTTTGTGAGCAACCAAGAAGAAATCTGACCTGGAAATTAGTGCTGAGCAGAATTGTCCTGACAGAAGAGTTTCCCTGGACAAAAGGCCTTCTCAGCATGAGGGGCTTCAGGAGCAAGTTAACATTGTTGAAATTTTTTGTGAAAACCTGTTGAAGCACTTAATTCTGAGCCAGTCAAAGTACTATGCAACAGTTAGCCAAATTGCTTTTTTTAAAAATGCAGTATAACAAAGGCAAATTACATTTCTCATCAGATAAAAAAGGAAAGACAAAAAAACAACAACCAAAAAACCCCATCACTTTGAAGAACCATTTCATTTAAAGAAAAAAAGAAAAAAAGATTTTCTGCTTTCTTTCAGTGCAGAAGGGAATCACATCTTTAGCTCCCTGGATACTGTAATAGATGGATTCTCCTAATTTATTAGGCTGAAATCTTATAATAATCACTCTGGAAATTTAACCTGACAAGGTTATGGTGATCTGAAAAATTAAGAGATCCAGGCTTTTCTTCAGAAGTTCTCTGATTCCACACAATTCAGAAATACTAACAGAAGACTTCTCCATTGCTTTGTTTCCTCTGTAGTCACAAGACCAGGGCAAAAGAGGAAAAGGAGAGATTTGTTGCTGTTCTGAACAGGCCTGCACAGCACATATCTGCAGGTGGTAGACAGAGGGAAAGTAAACCTGTCCATAAATGTATATGCAGCCAGCACTGTCTATGTAAGGGCTTTGATTCATATCCAGATGCCAGGATTTTATCTCCTCTTTGCTAAAAGGACAGGACAGATACTGCAATGAGCTCACTTACAGGGAATAATCACTCCAAGGAAGTACAGTCTAAGAAGTCTTACTGCAGTCTAAGAAGTAGTACTGCTAAAACACTGAAAAGCACTGAAAAAAATTACAAATGTTGAAATTATTCCACTGCCAGCTACATCAGAATTCAATGCAAAGCCATCTTAACAGTGTTGAGAGTAGAAATGTGTGCTGAGTGTAGATCTGACATCAGTTTCTGTTTATTTTAGCTTTACAGACAAACTATTCTCTTTGTTAATGGGGAAAATAACCTATTTTTTTTTTACTTCAGTCAAGGAAATTTCTTTTTATTTCCAAAAAAAGTAAAGAATCTAGAAAGAGAATCATATAATCAGGTAGGGCTGTCAGCAACATATGGCTTTGAGCAGGAAAAGGGAAGCTATTTCTGAACTTGTGAGGATGGGAGAATGTCTTTTATCAAGATAAAATACAAAACTTGTTTTGAAAACTTTACAATATTTCATCTGGGTTCAAACAAAAGCTGCTGACGACAGACACAAAGAATTTACATCTTCAGAGCTAGGTGTAGGAACTGCAACGTGAGCAACACAGTTGTTGACTCTGAGTTATTCAGCATAACCCATTCCTTTCCAACGACTTGCACAAGTGTCCTTCCTATTTAAAACATGCTTCAGAAAAAAGCCTTCCTTCCTCAGCATATTTTTCAGACACATGCTGTTCATTTAGAACTGTTCTTACAGAAATAGGGATAAGAGAGCTCAGCTCCTCATTAAGACTGGGTAGTAGTGCTGCATGATGCTGTTGTATGCTCTTCTTTCTCAAATCCAGTGGTTAGCCTGATATTTTCAGAGAGCATTTAAGAACCTTGTTTATTCCAGTTAAAAGACTAGTCTTAAAAATTCAGATGATTCAGAATAGTGTTGAAAATGCTGTGCACCTCTTCAAGTCAATACATATTGCAAATATTGAGATCATATCCAGTGAAAGTATTACCAGAAAGACCTTAGAAAATCTATCTTAAGAAAATTATCTAGCTTTTTTCTTTTAATGAACTCAGTGGATGTTTTACATCAGGCATAGAAAGCAAAATACAAATAGTCACCTGAGACAGGTCCACTGGTATGAATCTGGTATCTAAATAACCCTGCAGAAGAGCATACTGCATAAAAAATGTTTTGAATATTTCAGAAGCACTTGTAAAGCTGTTCAGAAGGTGAAGATTTATAAGCACACTGACTGCAAGTGAACTTTTCTGCAGATAAATGATGAGCTCACCTGCTCCACAGGCTTCCAGCATTTGCATTAGGATACAGAAGCAGACGATTAAATTTGCAGCTGTAACCACTCCTGGCAAGGATCTTATGACGGATCTGCGAGAACCCAGAGAAATGCACCATTAACTTACAGTGAAAGACACTGAAGTGAATTTTTGGGCAAGGCAGCGGTTAAAAACACCATGAAGACAGCCTTCAGTTGTAAACCTCGGTCTCTCAACATCACTCTTTTCCAAGGACACTCATTGCCAAGCTCCCCAAGGTTTTGGGCATAGGACCAAAAAAAATGCACCATTTTCCCCCCTAAAGCACAAACACATTTGACCAGTTCTCTTCTTTTATACCCTTTTCCAACACACTAGCCTGGCTTATTTCCTGCCCATAGCAGTCTGCTGCACAAGGCAGCTCTACCCATGCTCCAAGCATATACCTCACTGAGAAGACAGGTGTTATTACAATAGACTGCAGAACCCAGCCCAGTGAGCACTGTGATCTTCCTTTACATTAAAAAAAAAGTCATCCCTGTGACAAAACACCCTGGATATGCACTCAGGCTACAAATGAACTTGCTTGCAACATGACATTATTATAACAGGGAAGAAGTCCATATCAGCCTTGTCATTTGGTCAGCATTGGTGAAAGTGCTTCATTGGGCACAAACTTAAACATTGGGCATGTCCACACGTTGTTATGCATCTCCAGGGATAATTTTACCCCCTTTCCATTTCTCTTGCTCTCACTGGGGTGCTACAGGGTCCCACCAACAATTTCACCAGACAGTTGCTTGCAGCTTGCACCCTGCTGTGGCCATGCCAGAGGTTTAGAGTTGAAACACATTTCATTTATTCTTTTCTTAAGAACATTAAAACTAAAATAGGGGTCAAAGTTAAAGCCTTGTAATCACACTTTGAGGGTTTTTTTGGCTTGTGTTTTTAATGAAAACACTGCAATACTTTCTCTGTGCAATACTTAAAAATCAAATCCCCTAAGCCTTTCCCTGCAGCTCAGGAGTGCTCAGGACTCACATGTAACTTTCTAATTTTACCAGTGTGACATTCAGTGAGGGTTTTTCCTGATTTTGTTATTATCATTATTTAACTTCCTGGAGAGAGCAGGAAAAAAAAAATAAGACATGAAAATGAAATAAACCAAATCTCTCACCTTTCATAGCACTCCTGCATTTGGCAATGATTATCATCAAGTAACAAAGAAAAACAGGTATTTTCTTTATAAAGTTGCTACTAGCCAGAAACAAACTTTCAGTAAAGAGTAGATACTTACTCCAAACCAATCCAGATTATATGAAAGATCAATTTGAATTTTCCCTCCCTCTGTCTTTATTTCAGTTGCCATTAGCATAAAAACAATACCTCTGTTTTTGGGGGAGCTCATGAGAAACATATAATTTAAAGGTAACTTTCCTGATACGGTATATAGATATTTTTCACTTTTCTTTTTATATGTTTTATAAATTGAGAGATTTTATTGAAAGAGGAGTTCTGCTCTTCACAAGTTCTCTGAATCCTGCTGTTTATGTTTAACCTGGAGTCATGATAATCCCCTTCATTTTCCTTTAATTTGTCATTTCATCTTTTTTATTTTAATAAGATCAGAGTAACACACAGCATGCTTTATGGTAGCATCTGACTTAATGCAACAAGCAATTATAAACTGTACAGTGGCTTGAAGCTAAACTTTTACATATTCAGGCAGCAGCAGTCCCAGCTTGGCGTGCAAAGCTTTGAGCTCAGACTGAGAAAGTAGCTGGCAGAGTTGCACACACCAAAATGCTCTTTCTAATCATCTGTGTCACGGGTCCCTGCTGCTATTAACATAGCAAAGGTGGCTGCTGAGGCAGGCACCACAGAGAAAATCAGACCGGGGAGATCAAGGAGTTGCCAAGACACTCAATAATTCTCCCCAGCAGCAAGATGAGGTCTGCTTTGTCTATGAAGGAATGTTATATGATCAGACAATTAAGTAAAGCTTAAGTCCACATTCCTGCAACCATATTCACATACAAGGTGTTTTCAAACTCTCTTTTCACAATACTCAAATATGAACAAAACATACAGGTCCCCTCCCAACACTGCCCCCATCTCCTTACATGACCCCAGCAGCACCATTTAATCCCAGTTCTGCAAGAAGGTCCTTCTGCAGAAAGAACAACTAAGGAGCATTTTTAGCAACTCACATAAGCTTTCTGTGCCAAAAGTAGGTAATAGCAACAACAATATAAACACAAAAAGCCACCCCAAATCATACATACTGGTTAAAATACACTTTGCATGCAACAGCTTAGCAAGAACAGCATTACCAGGCTCAAGAGACCAAGCAGCTATTCATTTTATTACAGTAGCATTGCTAGAAAGAAGAAATACATAACTCACTGGAACCAGCTGAAGGGCGCTAATATAGCCAGAAAGCTTATAAATAGGAGAGAAGTAGAATCAGCTTATTTTGTAGGGTAGATTGAGCTAAGAATGAAAGTGCATTTTAGAGCACCTGGAAAGGCTGTCTGGGAAGACCAGGAAATTTCTATTAGGGGCTGTCTAGACTGTGAGAAATTCCTGTGATTTCACAATGAAATTTTTACTTACAGAAACTCCCTTTGTTGCTTTGTTTGTGTAAGCTTCAAATTTGGAAGTCTCTTTCTTTCTTTAGTGCTTGGTTCTTTCTACAAAATGCAGGCAGAGATTAGGTTCTCAGATGCTCTGAGCACAAGTTATTCAGACAATACTTTAGTTCTGGGTTGTTGGCAGTCTTTGAAGGGAGACTTATGCCTGTCAGAGCTTGGATTTTGGTTCAGTTGCTGGGTCTTTTTAATCACTGCAGTTTCTATGCTATCAAACAGGCATTCTTCCAGTCTAGATGAAAATGCAAATAATACAAAGCAGCTTCTTGCTACAGGCTTTAAGGCAGAAGAGAAGAAAACATGTCTCAAAAATTTCACCAGAATCTCGGTAGCTTGCAATATGTAAGCATTAAATAGGGCCAAATGTGTGAAGTTAATCACAATGCTTGCTGTAATGCTGTGTAGTTATCCCCTGGTGTCCCCAAGACCACTGTACTGCAGCTCTCATTTTAATTACTGCTTTAGCAATGAGAACTATGCAATGCCGGTCTTCAAGAGCTGAATTATGTGATGTTTAGATATCAGAGAAAGAAAACCTTTTCTGTTTATACACAGAGAATTGACTTCTACAAACAGAAAGCTATTTAGCAGAAAAAAAGCACAACCAAAAACCCCCACAAACTTGACCCCTCCCCTACGTTTTCTCCTGTGGACAATAAAAAATGGCAGGTTTTGTGTTTTATACAGTGGGGGAAGGGAATAAATGTTGTGCTGTTATCAGCATGAAAGACTGAATACTGGTGAAAAATGCAGAAATTTCACTCCATGTTAATGGATAGAAATAACATTGTAACATTTAAAAAACACACATAACAATGAACAAAAGGGTACTTTTGTTTAGTGTTAGAACACTAAAAGCAACAGCATTTACTTAAAGCAGAAGTAGAGAAGGAATTACAAGCAGAAATAGATACTGCATTTCTGTGGCTGTGGCAAAGCTCAGACAAACCCCTTCTCCACCATGGCTAAGGTTCCTCTGCCTAAAGACATGCTCCTCAGAGACCTTGGTCATCAGTTCCTCTTGATCTGGCTATTGTGTAATATATTCATGCTCTGCCTGTGTGAAATTAGTTTGTTAGTTCTCATCCATATCAGCTCAGCTGTCACTTGTGCATCTCAGCACAATTCCCAATGGCTGAATGAAGAATGGTATCTCACTCTTTCCAAAGAGCTTGTTGCCCAGTATTATGGGGAAAATGTTTTCTCCTGATTATTCTGTTTTCCTCTGCTGCCTCAGTCCCAGAAACACAGAAATTACAAACTAGTAGGAAAAAACATATCTCAAATATATAAAAATGGCAGTAAGTTCTGGGCATCATTTAACCAAGGAGAGAATATCATAATCGCTGGTTAGAAAAATTAGGTATGTGATTAAATGACTTGCAAATAGACTGTGAAGCATATAAAATTAGTGGAGTTGTATTGGAAAAATATTTACAAAAATTGCCTAGAGTTAGGGTCTGGTGAGTGCTGACAAAGAAAACGGTTGCTGCTTCAATAGGCCTGGAGGCCAGAAAAGTGGATGAGATGAAAGAATGCAGCTGTATCTGGCTCCCTGAAATAAATTAGAAGAAGGTGAAACAAAGCATTATATGAGCTCTTGCTCATGTGACTCTTATTTCAGCGGAAATTAAACATGCAATGAATGTTTTATGCATGAAGAGAAACAATGTTGAAAATGTGTGTTTGCAAATCCAGTCTGAGTAACCTCACATCTAGAAAGAAATGAGATTGAAAACACCAAAAAGAGGGCAACCAAACTGATTTCAGACTCATAAAATGCTCCACTTTGCTTGGTTTTGAAAACATATAAAAAGTCAGGAAAGATGAACACTCAAATAATGAAGACCATGCTGTCTTTTCTTTTTCTTCCACCTGTTTCTCAATTCAAAATTTTCTTCCCATCTGACCTACCTCTCTTTTTCCTGTTCACACCTTACCCAGAGCATTCAATACCTGAACATCTCCTCTCCGTGTGTTTTCCTTGCTTCCCTTCTTGCCTCAGTACACAGGGAGCACAGTAAACTGAAAGGAAACACCACTTTCTTCACTTAAAGCACAAAGCGCTTGTACAAAATACCCCTGAGACCCTGGATCACAAAAGGACAAAACATATATACTGTATGTGATGAAAACATGGAAAGATTTGAATGTTTGGGGCCTCCAGCTGCAGGGCAAAAATTGCTCATAAATTCACTGGTAAAAGCTCTTGTCCATTGTTATGACTGCATATTTCTGTTGCCTCCTGGTTGGGCTTTCAACATCTTTTGGAAACTGGTAAAACCTAATCACAAGCAAGGGTTAAGATGGCTCTGCAGGAGAGCCCTAGTTCCCCTTCTCTGCCTAAATTATAGCATCTATTAGGGGACCTCACTTCTCTTGGATGTAAACTCAGCAGGATAAAGATTAGCACTGCATTCACTACAGGTTTGAAGCAAATCTAGACTGCATGAACAAAAAGAAAAAAAAAAAAATACTAATGCAGATAACAATGACATGATGAGACAGGAGCTCATTCCTCTGTGAAGTTTCAGTCCAGGACAACAACTTGGACAAGGAATGTCTGTGAGCCACCAACACTTGAAATTATATAGGCTGAGATAAAATAATTCCTTTGTGATGCAAATGTCTCTCAAACAGAGATAGTGCAGCTGATATATTAATACCAGGAGGGGAAATTAATCAGACAAGTTTATTGAGACAAGAGAGTTGCATCCTGAGTGTCTATCTGCACTGATCAGTACAGTGCAGCTCAAGGCTGTGAATAACATCACACACTGGATCTTAACATAAGCCTCTTAAAAAAAAAGTCCAGAAGAATTGGAAGAGCCCTTTCTTCCCCTACATTTCAATATGAAAATTTCATTGGATTAATTCTATGATCTGTATTGCTGCTGGGGTACAGGAAAGCTTCATCAGACCTCTAACTGTTTATATCAGTTTTATACCTCAAATAATGGAAAACAGCAATATAGACTTTCTTTCCTTAACAGTTTTCTGACCTTCTGACTGCAATTCCCGCTCTGAGTGACTGCAGCTCAGGAAAATCTTGTACTCTGAAGAGCCTGGTGGCAGCAGAGAATCTCACCAATTTTAATCCCTGAAAGGTTTCATGAGGTATGAGTCTGACAACAAAATGTTGCACAACATAGCTAAGCAGAACAGGTCTGCTCCCTCCCTATACTTGCACCAGAGATCACCACCCCCTGCCCCATGTGGCCTTTGCCTCTGGATTCTGGAAGAGGAACAGAACAATTTGGCTGAACACAGAATTACCCTGTGTAAAGATAGGTGTCAGATATGAAATACCAAGTGGCAGTTCCCAGGATGGAAGGGACAAAGGTCTGCTCTTTTTAAATGAAGGTGCAGCACTAGAGAGACTGAACTTCTGAAGGTAATCCATCTCAGGGGAGAGAAGAGTAAGGCAGGGATTGATGCCTTTTTTTTTTTTTCCATGTAGTTTTGTTACAGTCACCTTGGTGAAATGGAAACACAGTTCTTACCCAGCTTTCCAGCACTTTGAGACAAAGCACGTTCCAGCCTCCTGCCATTCCCCAAATGAAACGGAGTTGTGGGAAGGAACTGCCATCCACAGCAAACCGAAGTTGCCTGGTTGTAACAAGTTCAGCTCCCTCATCTCTCTCCTTGTAGCTTAGACATACACGTAGGATGTTGGCAAAACCTCCGGGCCATGGGGAGATATGTACCCAGGAAATGTTACCAGTGCTTGGCAAACAGTAGATCTGAGAAACAGTGGACTCCACCACTCATGGCTTGCTAGCAAACTTTGGTTCCACCCCTGAGAACCCAAATTCTTCTTGTTTGCAAGTTTTCTTCTGGGGCCCGAGCAAATCCAATGAGGACCTGAATCAAATCTAAAGGAGTCTCTATTAGAACAGCCTCTTGAATCCCTGCTAACAGTATACTAACATTTCACTTTCCCACGCTCCTTGAGCTCCTCCTCCCCACCTAAAAATATGATCATTTAATAAAGTAGAAAGGCCAAGTGTTTTCATAAGGAAGACAGAATAATGAACAATGCAAAATTCCACAGTATAACTCTACATCTCTGTATTACACTAATACTTCTCCAAAGCTTGTTGAAAACCTTTGACTGCACACGGAAAACAGATTTTATTTTGCTACTCTATCCCACAGCATTTAACACTATTTAAAACAGACGTAAACATTTCCTGGCCTCTCTCAGTAAAAATGTGGCATGTTGGCCCAAGCATGTTAACGCTCAGCACAGCATGAACAACATGGTAAGTAAGGTGCCAGAATGCATGTTCCTGCTGCCTTGAAAATTCTAACACAGGCTAAAGAGTTGTCTTACTGTGCTAGTGCCTGCTCAAAGCCAGGCTGCTTAACCTACGTTCTTGTTGCAGAGCAGAGAAGCACCTGCACAGCTGCAACAACTATTTACACCTCCGCCTGTTTGCACATCACTGGAGACATCAGCATTGTCCTGAGCTGGCAATTCTTTAAAAGCCTGGGGAGGCAGCTGTAGAGAGACATATTGATTAAGAGAACCACCAAGTCCTCATCCACATCTTACAAGTAAATAGGGAAAAGTGCATTGCTAAATCTGTACTTTAATTATAGCTGGAAACAGCTATAGGGAAAATAGCTGTGTGGAGAAATATGAAACTGTGAGTAGCAGTACAGCCAAGCAGGAGGAAGCCATAGATAACAGCATGGGTAATAGCCCTCCAGCAGACTGGAGGTAACATAGTAAAGTTGAGATATTTTCTCCTACGGTAACAGCAATTCAGATTTGATTTACTTCACGAGGCACAGGTCTGTTTTCTTTACCCAGATCACACTAGCTGGGTATAATTCAGTATACCTGCATCCTCCCTTTGAATAGGCATGGTGTGGGCAGAACATATTTTTGGTGGAGAAATATTCTTCCTACCCTTATTTAGATAAGACTCTCACCTGGAGTGATGAAGTTTTATACGCATTGCAAACATGTTAATGTCAAAGATCAGTGACTGAAAATTTGTCCTGTTTTCTCTCATCTAATATTCTTCTGATTGAACTCTAGAAAATACTTTCAAAATTATAACACAGTTTCTTTTTATCTCCTATAGTACTTCTTCCACAAAAAAAATCCTCTTTGGACAGGAGTTCAGTGGTAAACATAATACATCAGATGAGAAGCTCGATGTATATCAGCAGCAGACCGAAGAAGCTGAGACTATGGATCCATCAGGAAGGTACATAATGTGAGATTGCTTGTACATGCTGTTCCGCTGGTTGCTGGAAAAGCTCTGTTCTTGTGACACTTCAGGGGATTAAGCTGATGAGTGTGCTATGCAACCAGGAACTAATGCTGCTTAAAACAGCCTTTCTTGAACTTTTTTTCCCTTTTTTTTTTCCTTACTCTAGACTTGTGACCTCTTATCCAAAGTTCAAGTTGCCTCTTTAAATGGAATTTGAAAAAGTAGCACTTGTATCAGTCTGCTTCATCATGAAGAGCCATGTCTGTAGGGAACAGGAGAAGTGATGAAGGGCCTGCTTTTTTCCAGGTTGAAGCATAACAGCTGACAAACCTCCCCCCTTGCTGCTCAGTTGTTTTTTGTTATCCTTGGAAATGGCATCCTGTCTGACCAGAGCAGGAGCACTCACCTGGATCTAGACCCAGGGCTCTTCTTCTTTGGCATCCCTGGACAAGTCATCTCACCTGTGGTTCCTGTAGGGACTGCTCAGAGCCACCTTCCCCCAGCCCTCAGTTAAGCAAACAAAGGAAAAGCTCAGCCTCTTGGAGAACAGCGTTCTCATCGATTTTCTTCAGATGACTAAACTGCTGTCCTCAGATGAATGTTCACAGCCTATCAGTTGATAATACAGCTTTTGATTTGGTCACCAACTTGAAATTGTCCAAGTGAAGGCTGGATTTTTACCATGGTCACACAAGGTAGAGCTCAGCCTTATCTGCTCTGCTGTGCAACCAGTGAGTACAGTTGCTTCCCAAACTTGTAACACTGAACTTTATGAGCTTCTGAATCAAAATCTTCTTGTTCTGGAATGACTGTTTCTCATGCAGAAGAAAGGATCCTCACTCTTTTGAAAATGTTGGCATGCGTATGTAGTTATGCTTCTACAAGAGAAGGAGAACTGAATTACTTAAGAGAGAGACTTCCTAACTTGGCTTGAAATAATAAATACGAAATGATCATTGCCTGGATATCTGAGTGATTTATTCTGGAGGGAAGAGCAGAGACCAAGTGTTCTTTTATAAAAATGAAAGCTGGGAATTACAGGTTTTTTTCTCAATTGTTCTAAGGAAAGCAATAGGCAATACAAAGTGACAGGTATATTGGCATAAACAGTGAGAAATTATATTGGTATATCATTTTTACCTGTAGTCTTATTTCACACATAAAGCAAGCCCAGCCCGTTTGAGCTGCCAATATTTCTTGAACCGATCTGCTACTTTCAGAGCTTCAGGCCAGTGAAACAGTTAATAAAGTTGCAGGATCTGTTGTTGTACTGGATCAGAGACAATTGGCGTATCCCTTAGAACAATTGATTCTGAGTTCTGGGCAGCCGCTGGCAGGTTCCCTGGCTAAATATTAAGGATCTCATCTATAGAAGATGCCAGCCTGCCTGGGTACAACTTGTCCATAGATCTTAAAAGTGTGAGAGGATATCCATCCAGCATCTGGAGTAGCTTGCTTGAGTTCTTCCAACTGTACTGATGACTTTCCAACTTGAATGCTGTGATTCCTGCTATGCACAGGGAGAAGATACCTGTGAGCCCTAGGTCACTCCAAGTCCTGATCTGTGCAGTGACACTCAGCAGGACTCACAAAACTGCATCCTGGCCCCTGAAAACAGAAGTGCTTAAGAGCCAACAATTTCTGCCACAGGATGGCAGATTTGGGAATGGTTTGCATTGAGACAGGTGTGTGTCACTTGGCTTGGGGAGGCTTGGAGAGTCAGACTTGCTCCCTTCTCCCAAAGCAATTACTGAATTTCCAAATCTCTGACAGAGAGGAGCAAGAGAGCAGGTCCCTGTTGTTGTGTCACCCCAAAGTCAGCTGCCTCAGCCAGGGAGCTGTGGCCATCCCTCCACCAGATCCAACTGTGTGGGACAAGTCCTTTCCCTTGCCAGTCTCAGAAAGAGAGCCTGAATTTTAAATACTGTGAGAGTCAGTTGTTTTTCCCCATCAGATTGCCATTTTATGGAACAGTCTGAAAGTTAAATACAATAAACTTTATTGCCATTCTGACATTTATCTGCAACGTATATTTACTGCCTGGAGAGCGAGGGCGAGTGGTGTGTTTTCAACTCTGTCAAACAGCAGAAAGATCCAGCAGGACTCTCCCCATCACCTCTACGAAAAAGAATCAGATTTATTTACCTTGGCTTGAGAGAGTTGTTTTCACTGGATGTCTCTGTACTGTTACAAGCTGTGTGAGATCTACTTTACTCTTAATAAGGTATAAATACATCCTTCCTTTTTGACTGTAATACCCTGATCTGGGGGGGAAGTGCTGAAAGAGGAGAATGTTTGTTATATTACAAGATTTTACAATACCAGCCAAATAAGATAATGTATTTATTTATTGTAACAATAAACACAGTTGTAAAATGGACCATAAAAAATAATAGATGACTCACAGATTTCTATACCCAACATGTCAGCTGTAATTGGGGAATAAATTAAATGATCCATCTGCTTACCATCTTCTACACTTTTTTCCCTAGTATCCTCAATATTTAAATACAGTCAGCATTATTTATATTAATCACTCACTAACAACAGCAACAACAAAAACTCTGCAAGGAAATTGATTGGCCTTGTAATATAATTCCCCAGCCACATCACACACACTATATTCTTTCTCTTACACTTAAATTTAATGAGTATGATGGACTTGCTTTTTTTTATTAATAGTTTTCACTTTATCATGCCAATACTATTGAGTCTTCTTTTTATTAGTGTCTTGGAGACAGTGCGAGCAATGATACATCATATGAAAGGTTGAGAGACAGTTCAATCCATTAAACTGGGAAAGAACACTCCATCTCCTTTTCAAGAATATAGAACACCAATTCCTAAAATTGGAATAATATCGGCTGAAGATCCCAACAAAGGTGAATCATTTGTGGTAACAGACATTATACAAGCACATCTGGAGAAATATTTCCTTTCTTGAGTGTGTGTAAATTTATATAGGCAATTACTGGCATTTATACAAACAAGGCAGGAGACAGAAATGGATACACAGCAGGATATTGACTTGGATTCAAAGAGAACCTGAATTTCTCAGATGTCCTTGCCCAATGTTAGACTCATCAGGGAACAGTGCCATTGCTTCAGGGAACCTTAACTGGTCAGTGACAAGTTAAGTAATTGCCATCAAGTCTCTTCATCCTTTAGACTGTATCAAATCTGGAATTAGTGTAATATTACTTCAGGACCTCACTAAGAAAGAGAGTTACAATGATAGGAAAAAAAAATGTTTTGGAAATTCCATTCTATTTTTGACCTAAGTGTAAAGAATTCCTATTTGGTGCATAAATTATTTTTCTTTTTTTTTTAATAAGTTAATTTGTGTGTAAGAGTTATTTTAATGTATTTTTAAATAGAAAATTACAATAGATTAAAACATCTTAAAACTTTGGGTTTCTATGCCCTAGAAAATCCAACTTTAAATGTTTCCGTAGTATCTGTTGACTAGGAAAGCCTAAATAGCAAAGAATATTTAACAGGACTGTATTTTTCCACTGTTGTTAATACTTTAGCCCTCCTATCATCATTGAAGACACCCAAAATGGTAAATATTTACTGGGAGTATAATAATACAATATAGAAATAATTCAAAATATGTATTTTAAATGAATTAATACATAAATATGTTTGCAACTAAAACTTATGCCAGTAATTTTTAGACTATCAAATTTTGCACAATTTATTTGGAATTTGGTCAACTCTACCACTGTCAAGAATATAAAGTTTTTACAATTCCCCACAATCAGTGAGGATATCCAGATAAAATTGCACTGATGATCACTAAAAACAGCTTTGTTTCCAAACCATTCGCATTTTTTCCTTCAGCTTCCAAATACCTTCAACTCACACTTTCTGCAGGTAAAAAAATAATGTTGCCTGTTATATTTAATGGGCCCTTTTAAAATGTGTTCCCCATTGTTTTCCATCAGACCTTTGTGTCTTCTGACATGTTATATTCTTCTATACAGCTGAAAGTTAAATTGTGGAATGCACAGGTATTTTAAGGTTGGGACTTTTCTCCTTGGTGGGCTATGTGGATGGGTTTTTTTGACAGAAAATCTTTCAGAAAGTCTCTCAAACAGATGAGAGCAAAATGCTTCAGCCTTCACTGAAAGGGTTTGAAATGCAATGTGCAGAAGGTGCATCTGCAGTGAGCAGAGCTTTAGCTGGCAACAACAACATCCCAGTGATGGGAATTTTGCTTACAAGCTGTTTTGTCTAAATAAAAGAAGATGGTCAGGCAACTATATTTCAAAACCAGTCAACAGATTTTCCATCTGCTTTCAATTTTCATTCTTCTCTCATCCTTCTCTCTCAGAGTACACGAAGTAACCTACTGCAGACATCCTGCACAAGTATCTCATTGATTCAAAAGGGCAAAGCTACTTTTTCTGGTTAGCAATTAAAAAGGTTTCAGTGCCTATCGTGACTGGTTATAGAGGCTATTGCCAGTTAGTGCTATTATGGGATTCCACTTTTTCTATTTTCCATTTTAATCCATTTTCTATTATTATTACAAAGGGTTCAAGAACAAAACACCACTCAGGATGAGACAGGAAACGTGGATAATAGGCACTATAGTATTTTCTGCAAAAGAAAAAGCTGTATGGTTTAGTGTGGCATTTTTATAAAAAATAATGGAAGGGATATCTCAGTTTCTGTTCTGCATCCATCATCTCACCAGCTGCAGTAATAGCCCACAGTTCTTGAACTGTTTTACTTTGGGGTTAGCACATTGTAGGGCTAGTCCAAACAAATTCACCTCTGGTGTAATTGCACAGACAGCTAGAGAATTGTCCCAGGAGGAAATTTCTAGATACTTTTTCCAGCTGTTTTTCTTAGAGGATTTCTCAGCTGGAAATCAGTACAGAAAAAGCACCTTTTATTAATAGTACTCCAGATGCTTGCAAGACAAGACTCATGTCGTAGGTTAGAGAAAGAAAAACCTCCTACACTTTCACTGGTCCCATTCAAGACAGTTTTCCAGTCTCCTGTAAGGTGAAAACTGCCCTTATAATGGGCAGGTCAGTGCAATCAGGTCTATTAACTGTGTTACACCAGCAAATTAATGTTTCTCAAGCTAAGATACCTTGGTTAAGAAAAGCTCTGCAAGCATAACACAGTTCTCTGGAGCAATCTGGCACTACTTACCTGTAATTAACTAATACTACCCCTGAGCAAACTTGGAAAGATTTTTCTCCTCCTCCAAAACCTGTTTTTGACTGCAGATGCATCTTAGTTCTCCAACCAGTTTTATTCCTCTTTATTCCCATAGACTTTTTCTTTTTTTTCTTTTTCCTTTTCATATAGGTTAAGAATGATTGGATGCTGACAGACAGTTTTGTTTTCAAGGTTTTTTGAAACAGTCACTATGATTTATTCCAACTGTGGTATAAATCACATCCATCACTTCTATGCTTCTCACTTAAAGAAACACTGAACTTGGGTTTTTCCCCAACACCCTTGTAGCACAATAAATCTTCATATTGCCACCTGTATAAGCAATACAGAGTGATCTTGTTAGCAAAAAACCTATAAAATAATAAGCATGTGCAGCACTAATGAAGTGCATTTATATCGAGGGGAAGGAACATAATGACTGTTTTAATTTTTCTGAGCAGATGCAGTAACATTTAAGGACAGGAAGATGAATTTTGTCATACAGAATTAGCACTCGAGAAGGAATATGAGAAAATGTTACATCATATTCTGAATCTTGCTTGTAGTCAAAGCAAGAATTAACCTACAAGACTAACTTTTGTATGCAGATATTTTGGATACTTTAATGTCCATGAGAATTGAGGACTTCATAATTCATGCATCTTCTGAAAGACCTATTCTCTCACTTTAAGACATCGACTGAAACATGAGTTGTTTCACCAGCTGTATAAATCACCACATCTTGGGTACCATCTGAGTGCCACTGGGAGACATCGACTGTTGAACTAGTTAATTTCCTGCTCCATGAAATGTGATACGATGGGATACAGAAGTTCTTCCTGATATCAGTTCTGTTTGTGGCTGATTTTACACAGTTTCACAATGGAAGGGAGTCTGGAGAAAAGTGTGGAGACCATTAGGAGGTCATCTGCATGAAGAGTGTGAAACTTTTCTCTCTAATTAAATTGCTATCAATGAATCTTTTATACATGCCCAAAAGGAAAAAAAGGACAAGGAAATGTCAGGGACATCATGAAAATGAACAGGATTTTTAGTTCAAGACATGGAATTTAAAAATTACACAAAATCACCACTGTTGACTTCCAATAGTTTTGCTTTGTGTATCTAAGGCAACATCTATATTTTAACAACATTTTTTGTTGTGTTGTGTTATGAGCATAGTTCAGATTCTATAAACATGGGCTCACTGTCTGTTCTGTCAGTCATCACAGCCCAGATTTTTTTTCACCAACTTTCCTTTGGTTTCAATATTAGTAAGCCTTGATATAATTTTTTTTGGAGGCTGTGAAATGCAAGATTTTCCAAATAGATCACTGTTACTGATGCAAAAAGACATCAGCAAGTGGATAGATAAATGTTCTCCTAACTTGAAAGGCAGCCATGTTAAGTTAAAATTCCTAGGGCACTTGGAAAGCCTCACTCAAGAAGCAAACAAGGCAGCCATGCCAGAGAAGTTCACCATCCAAGATTCAGACACACAGCAGGCAATTAAACTGGCTTATGGAAATTAAGTGAAAAGGAGAACAAAGCAAGCATCATTGTGTGAGATTTACAGCTGCACCTAAGTTCCTATTGCTTAGAGAGAGCTGTTGTTCATAACACCCCTTATGGGGGCAGTCCAAGCAAGTAAGTGAAGTTAGCAGATTGGATGACTGCATGTAATTGGTGTTTTTCCAGATGGACAGAGCAGGCAGGCACATTCTCCCCCATTAGGTCATTGGCAGCAGGTACACTCATACCCCATCCTGTTGTATGTTTGTGCACAGCCAGTCTCCAGCCATGTCACCCATTCCTCACTTTATCCACGGACTGACACACCTATTACATGCAAATATCTGGATTGTCAGCTAGATGAACTCCAAGGTACCAGGTGTAAAAAAATGGAAAAATGCAAGGACAAGGTGTTAGACAGGAACTAAACAAGGACCTGAAAAATTCTTTATAGCAGGACCTGTGTCAGCCTTGTTAACAACAGCCTAACAACAGCCTTTCTAGAGTAAGGTTGATGTACACTTGGGACCATCTCTAGCCACAGTGCCTGGGTAGAGGATCTTTGTGCCACCCAACTCTCCTTGCCCTCAGGGAGGAAGGATGAATTTATTTGTTCCTGTCCAGTTTAAGAAGAAATCTATTTATTGCATATTCCTTTTACATTAAACAGAATTTATTTGAACACCAGGGTGGGAGACTGGATAGTGAGTGTCTGCAAATTCCTTCCATAAATATTCATCACAGAATGTTTTTCTACCACATAAAAATAACGACCGATATTTTTTTTAAAACTGGGCTTAACCAAACAACAATCCAAAAAATTTATGCTTGACCACTTCTTCTTTATGTTGTTGTAGTTGTTGTTAATTTCTCATGCATGAGTTTTTAATTTTTGCTTTTGTGTTTCTTAGATTTCTTTGACTCCAAAACAAGAACACCTGCTGTGTTACCATGCCAATCTGACTTCCAGAGAGAAATGAATGTCAGCATGTGATGAGCTTTCATTTATAGCCTAATAGCACTCTTCTTCCAGAGACTTTGTCACCTGAAGCTTGCATTCAGAACCCAAACCCCATGCTTTACAAATCAATGAAGCATTTTCAGTGTCTAATACTAGCAGGCAGAAGTGTCTGGATATTGGCCTATCAGAGTTGAGTGTAGTAAAGACAAAATATATGTAAGGTCAGCTTCAAAGACAGTAAAATCAATCCTTCAAGGGCCATAAGTGTTTTGTCCATAGTGACAGACAAGAGTTTGGAGAACAAATCTGAATTCCAATACGATGGCTTAGCCACCAGCTCCTCAATAAGCCCAATGGGTGACCACAATGATCCTCCAAAATGGGAGGAGAAACCCAGAAAAACTAAGGAGAAAGTGAGAACTTGGGAGACAGTGAGAAGACATGTTCTTGAAAATGTAACAAAAACTCAGAGTGGAGGGAGTATCAGACAGAAAAGGGTCAGATGCTGGGGCATGGACATGACTCATGCTACAGAATAAAGGGCAGAAAGCAAATGATGTCTGGGAATGATGGTACAGTACATCAGTTAACCACTCTAAACAAAATGTGTTGAGCAAAATTACATCTTTCAAAGGCCTTGGGAAAAAAAGGCCTCAAATACTGAGGTGCAAGGTCAGAACACTTTTAGCCAGAAGGAAGTATTGTTAGACACTTCAAAGTATTTCACTCTGCTAAATGCTAGACAATGACACTAAGTTCTATTTCAGACTTAGAAATAAGAAGAGAAATCAATTTCAGCCTGGTAAGTGAAATGTAATCTATGCATTAGAAAGATGCAAAAATCATTAGTTTAATGGTTGGACCTGTAAAAATTCTGTAGTGTTAGATCAAAACCCTAAGATTAATATTACCAAGGGCCCCAGGAGCAGCGGACTGTCCTGTACATGGTTTTCATTCTTTTTAGTGAGTATCCCCAACCTCCTACTCCCCAAAATATCTTTCAGTGTCAAAAAGGACAGCATGATCAAGATTTAGAAAACCCTCCAGGTTTAGCTGTGCGTTTCTGCACACTTGAAAATTATCACAATACATATTCTGAGCCAGAATTTTTACTGTTACCATACTAACATCTTCACAAGCACAAACTAGGAGGCTTGTCTCACCCCATGGAAAGTTGTTTTGTCCACACTTCTTGGATGCAGTTCACTGGAGTCCCAGTGACTGGAAATTCCAGGGGCATACCAACATCTGTCTTAGCCTGAGCCACATATTACTACTGCTGTATTTGTGTCATTGTCATTACCAAGACCCTACTGAGATGATGACTTAACCTCCATTGCAATTAGGTTAAGAATGCTATTCCAATTGTCATGCTGATTTCTCCTTGATGACCTGTTCACTCAGTGATTCAAAAGGTCCCTGCTAACAGGAAGACACTCCACCTCGCATGACATTAATAAATTTTTCATCGGTACGTTTCAGACTCATTGTGGTTATGAGCAAAGATGTTTGAACTTATGTTGTGCTGTTTGATGTATCTTTTAAGAATGCTCACAGCAGAAATAGGCCAGAACTGGGACAAGCTCCTGAAAGATGCAGATACCAACACTAGTTTCAAATTATCTGCTGAATCTTTGAGAATGTTGTTTAAGGCTGGAAGCAGAATATCAGTTCTAATATTCCTCCAAAGGTTTCAAATCTAACTTCCAACTTTGCAGCATTCTCTGCATGATCATGCCAGCTTAGAAAAAACAGAGATATAAGATATGAACAGTGCCCAGAATTTGATGTTGGCTATGTATAGAAAAAAATAATCTGGAAGTGACAATTTTCTAGCATTTTACTTGATAGATATCTTTTTGTGGGACTGAGAAGTCTCTCGTATCATGTAATTGCTATTTTAAATTTTAGCTTTAAATGTGAATGTAAAGTGATCTAAATTGACTGATGGATTAGGTCTTCATCAATTAGCAATAGACTGATTACTGAGGAGAATCAAATTGCCAAGTGTGATTAGGCATTAATTCCATGTCCAAGTGCCTGAGAAAAGCAAAGCAATCTTTCTCTTTTTAGAACTCCTTACCTACAAAAATATGTAAAGAAACTGCCCAACCCCAACCCATGCCCAGAAAGAAGGTTACACTGGAAATAATTCTGCTGTCTTCACAGTCATGGGGACAAGTCCATGGTCTGAGACAGAAGGAAGTGATTGTTTTCCTGTATGTAATTAAAATTTACTGAGGACACCATCAAAAAGAGAGCACAAATCATGTCATTTTGGTCTAGATGGAGGCCTTCTGCAACATCAGTCTCTAATCATAAGCACTAATGAGCCATTCCTTCATCCATTTTATTCTTATTCAGGGTAATTTTAGCACCAGAAATGAGAGTTTCAAGTTTTGATTAGATGAAACTTTCATAGTGTGCTTACATCCCCCTGCTTTGGCAGGAGTGTGTGACATATTTATCCTGGATAATTGCTCTGCTTTTCTTCTTTTTACAATGTCTTTGTTCAGATATCAATCTATGATTTTTTTCCTCACACTATCTAGATAAAACCAAAATCCTCTTTTACCTGTCAGCAAGTACCCATTGTTGAGAGATGAAGAGTTAGCTGTGTTTTTTGGGAGCAGAATGCAGCTCAGAGGTGAAAAGTGTCAGGGTGGGGGGAGGACAGGAATGTTACCACTCTTTATTACTGTCATTTTTTATTGCATCCATATATTATATATTGAATCTATAATTATGTATTTATTATTATCTTTCTATAATCAGCATACTTGTTATAATTTCTACATGACGTACATGTTAAGCTCAACTTCATATGCAGACAGAGACTTCCTGGCAAAAGGACTGTTTAGTTAAAAAATATCTGAGTCTCACTGGGTATCTGGGATCAGGCTATTGCATAAAACCAGTCTTAGGAGACTTACCTGGAAGTACTGGGAACAAACCACCCTACAAAGCCCCCAGAGGCACTGTCCACCAAGGGGCTACCTTGGGGGTGGCACTGTGATAGACATGGGAGATCTGAAGAACTTATATGACTCCTCTCATCCCCCATTTCTCAATTGGACAAAAGCACTGGAAGAGTGAGATCAGGTATAAGCAGAAGTACTTTTGACCTTAAACCTTGGACTTCAAGAGTATTTCCCACTTGGAGCAAAAATTTTGCCAGAAACTTAATGTATAAATTGATCTTGACAGAATTCAAGCCTCTGCTTAACAGTGTGGAAATGTCCCTAGTGACTGCTGCATGTAACTTCTTGAAAAAATTTGAATTCATGGGAATATTAATAGAAATGAGAGTAGAGAAATACAATCGGATTTATACAAACAAAATAATTTATTTTTATGGTTTTTGCATTTTTGTGCAAGTGACAGAGACAGATGAAGAAAAAAGGAAGGTACACTGAACTCTGCTGAGGAGATTTTACTTTTCTGACTGATAACCAAAAACATTCAAGCAGCTGATGAGGTGTCCATTCCATCACAACTCACATAATGGTCTTCTGTTCATTAAAACACATGCTGAAGTCTCAGCATTTTACCTCCTATCTTCAGAAAGCTGCTTGACTCCCTTGGGAAGCATTTCACCATCCTTTGGCCTCACTCAGACCGTAGGAGGAAAATGAAACTGTGCCATAAAACTCTCTTGCTGGAAAGAGTAGCTCTCCATGGACTATTTGAAGGCAGGGTCAGCCCTGGCACTGTTACAGGTCTGCACAGACACGAGATCTAGGAGGGACAATGATTGCTGTCAACAGTGTTTGTAAGGTATTTTGTGCTATTGTTATTAACAGTCTTTAAGAGAACCTGCATAGACTGGCTGGATCCCTGTTAAGGACTAATTAAGGTCTCTGAGGCCAATTCTCAATGCCATCCCTAAACCAAAGTCACCTCTTCACAGCAGGTGTTCTGTCCTGGGGTCATGGACATTTCCCCTCAACAAAGGCACTCATACCTCTGCAACTACCAGCAGCTTTCTGAGCACTTGGGATGAAGCTGTGCAAAAACAACCATCATCAGCTGCCTGCAGCATCAGGAGCACAAAGGAAAACGAGTTTGGCTGTGGGAATCAGGCTGAAAACACCAAATCATCCACCAGCAGCATTTTTTGAGCTGCATGCAGCAGTACAGCCACAGCAGATGGATGGGCAGTGCAAAACTGCCTTTCACCCTTCACTGGGAACACTTCTCTAGAAAAATACTGGGTATTTTTCCCCATCCCTAGAAGCATTCAGGATTAGGCTGGGCAATGCTCTGAGCCTTAACTAGTTGAAGATGTTCCTGTTCATTTCAGAGGATTGTACTAGACAACCTTCAAAGGTCCCTCCCAAGCCAAACTGTTCCATAACTCCATGCTTTGGCTCAATGATTATTTGCACAGCCAGGCACATGCAAGACATTTTCCCAGACATGAAAAACACCTCCAGGTTTTTTCTACTCCAAGGAACGTGGCATGCCTCTTGGAAGCAATGCTCACTCGTGTTGGTTAATCTTGCTCAGTAGCTTGTTTATGCCTTCACCATATGCTCACTGCCTGCTTGCAAAAGCTCTATGGCTCTTTGTAATCAATATCACCATTTCTCTTTGCCAAAGGCTGTTTATTACCTTTTAAAGTTTTAATTTTACTCTTCTGCACCTGGGACACTGCTCTCCTCTGCTTCCCTAAGACTGCTCAGGCCCTCACAAACTCTTTAAAATAAGCTGCCTGTCACCAAACCTGCAGCTTTGCTTACTGAGACTCAGATGTTTGTCTGCACTTTTTCCACCATCAACATCTTAAACACCCTCACCAGCTCTCTTACAGACTTATTTAAATTTGCTTTTGTGTTCTTTTACTGCTTTAAATTTCTTATCATAATTCAATCCTCTCCGTTCTCTTTACTATGTTCAATTGCCTACTGTTATTGGATTCCTCCTTTCCTTATCCACCAGCTCCCATTCTTCTCATTCACCAGAAGTTAGACTGCTGTCCTTCACCTTGGCTTTGTCCTTTTGACTGGTGGCTCTCACCCCAACTGTCCCATGATCTCTCTTTCACTCTTCTTTCAGGTATCTTGAATATTCAGTCCTCTTTTAGCAGTGATGCAAAGGTTCTGTCTCCATAAAATCTACACATTCGTGGTGGGACTCACCTTTTTTTGGTTGAATGATTCCATATTACATAAAAATCGTTCATCCTTAAAATTTTCAACATGACTACAAGCCTTACTTCTTGTAGTGATTACGGCTGGAACAAATATATTCCTTAGAGTAGTCCCTGCCAAAAAAAAAAAAAAAAAATAAAAATAAAAAATTATTATCACAGCTGCTTCATTTTTCTACCAACCACCACAGCAACACTTTGATTTCCTGAGCTTACATAATACCTCTGCTCTAAGCTATTCACTTGCATTTCCCAACATGACATCCCTTAGTGCTGTGCACTGATGCAGCCAGTGAGAGTTCCCAGCAAACACCGAGGGAGCCCTCAGACCCCCGTGTCCCTACGTGCACAGCCCTGCGCAAGGAAGGACCGGACATGTTTCAGCTTTCTGCAGGGAAGCGACAGAGGAGCAGCAGGACTCTGGTCAGCAGCTGAGGGACATGCCAGTAAGGCAAGGAGGGAATCTTTTAATGAGATCAGCACTCGGAGGAGAAAAGAGGCAGGAGAGTAGCAGGCTTACAGAGAAATCCCTGTACCAGGAAAAACATTCACCGGTTTTTGTGTGAGTGTTGCTGAGGATGACAAAAAAGTACAAGAGAGCAGTGTTTTGCAGGTGAACAGGCTAGATTTAGACCAGCACAAAGCACAATCAATCAATTTTTTGTGCTAGCAGCAGTGCTCGAAAAGTGCAGAGCGTAACCAAACTTATTTTGCTTGTTTTATAGACTTTTAACAGGCTTTTCAGAGCATCTGGCAGAAAGGAGTGTGGCAAATTTTAACACTATTCATCATCCTTAAAGAACTGATCAAGCTCATAGCGAGCTGATGGGTGGGCCACGAGAGTGAGGGAGCTACCTTGCGATAACACACTGCACAGAATTGTTTTGCCTCATTATCTTGTAAATATATGCTAAGTGTCCAAGTACCCAAGGCCACGGAGAACCTAGTCCAAGAAAAAGACTAGGTCATGATACTTCTGGATCCACTGAAGGCAGTAGAGGTGATGTGAAGTCACAAGAGATGAAGATGGACTCTCTCTGAATATTCGCAGTACTGAGTGTGGGATACAAAGTCAATCATCTCGTTTAAAACCAACAGCTAAAGAAACCACTACATTGCGTATTTTCTATAGTAAAACATAAGAACAAAATTCAAAATACCTGGAAAATATGAAAAAGAAAACAAAGATTATTCTGAAGGAGAAATAAAAGCATAGGGGAAGCATCTCTGCAGTTTCTATTGCATAAACACACTAATTTGTGCAATGTAAAGGTAATATAAAAAGACTGCCAGATGCTACAGCTGATATAAAAATGTGGAGAAATTTGACCTAATGCTGTTTTGTACCTACACTGCACTGTGAGTTGATGGAAATGAGAACACAACACATCAAGCAAGTGCAAAATAGTGGAAAATATTTTGGGTTGGAGTATAAAGCTGCGAAGTGTCCTGCCTCAGCATTGTTCCTTTCATTTACATGGAAGCCCTGCTGCATCTCTCAGTGGGGATGAAATTAACCTATTCCAAAATCGTGTTCTTGCATTTTGTTGAACAATAGGAAATTTCCCCATGGTGCAACGCTTTCAATACAGGAATCAATCTACATCCTTCACCTTGTCCTCAAACCTAGTCTGCCTCCACTGAAATGATTTTTATTACCTCTACTCTGACAAAAAGCCTGCTCTCATTGAGAAGTCCTATTTTGTAACATGCCTATTAACATGTGCTGAAACTGTGAAAAAGAGAAGTGTAAAAAGTAACAAAATAATTCCAGAGAAGCACAAGGAGTATTTCTGCATAATACATTTTTTTTTTTACCAGCCAGAAGACAGCATAAGGGCTAAAGAAGTTTACAGTCAGCTTGGTTGAAGCTAGAAATTGAACATTAAGTGGAGGTCTGATAAATTCTAGAAAAACAGCAAGTTCCAAACCAAGTTTTATTTTATAAAGTTTTCCAAAATAAAAACAGCCCTTGAATGGAAATTAATTTGGAATTAAATGTCTTACTGGTTTCAATACAACAATAAGCAGGTGAACCTCTGCAACAGGAGTCATACAGAATCCAACTCACAGATTCACAAGAGCAAGATCAAAAGAGATCTCTGGTTTATTACTGAAATATTTCCGGCCACCCAATTATCTAGCCCTGAGTCCAATAACTTGTATTTGACTAAAGCATTCTTTGTCTTAGATTAAAGCTTGTCTGCTCTAAGAGCTTTCAGACTCCGCTGTAAAATCTGAGGAGACTTTGTCTCTATCCCTTTTCTTGTACTTTGTTCCGGTAGTTAATCACCATTACCATGTATTCTGAAAAGCTTTTTTTGAGTCTTAGTTCAGCTTTAGCCTTTGCTTCTTGTGGTGCCTCTCTCCTCCAGGCAAAAGAGGTTCTTAATATCCCATTTTTTTCTCTTTGTGAATGCAGTTTATAAAAAGCTCAACAAAATTTCCACCTACTCACAAACAAGAGCACATGAGCAGAATCTTGCCCGAATTCATGCAGCATGCAAACTCTTCTGATCTTTTTTAGAAAACAGTTCGCTGCAGTATTTCCAAATGGAGCTGCTGATGCACTCATCAAATCTTTCAGTAACCATCTTGCCTAAATAAAATATGCTTTGCATTCTCTAAATTTTTCTTCAAACTTTCCAGTGTTGGTTGTTGCTTAACCTTTGTCTGTGGTGATGAAGGGGCCTCCTTGTTATTAGACTTCTCATCCTCTTGCAAGTGTTTATGTTTATGTTAAAATGTTAGATTTTATTCCCTATTTTTGTCACTGCATACTGACTACCTGTCATACAATCTTTAACACCTTAAAATCAGAAAATCTGAAATCTAGCAGAAATCTACTTTAACTGTGAGTAATTATATTTCTACCTTTGTAGTATTTATTGTCTGAAAACCTAGTACAGCCCTTCCACCAGTGTACCTGGGAGCCATATGAGGTTAGCAATGCAGACCAATAACTTCATCTGCCATTTTATTTCAGCTACCAGTTCATGACATTTGGGATTTTTTGTTTGGTTTGGGTTTGTTTTTTAATATCAGTCCAACATTAGCACTGTCTTTCTCTTCTTAAGTTTCCCTAGCCAACTGAAGTTAATTACACACTGAGATCAGGTAGACAGATGCTCTTCTGCTATGATTTTTTTCTTTCCTTTTTTTATTTTTAACTCTTACACTCTGTTATCAGACAGAAAAAATTCTCCACAAGAAATTGTCTCACATCCTCATTTTATTCATGGATTGAAAAGTTCTTCATCTTTGTGTGATAATTTCATCACCCGTATTTTTCTGCTACTGGAAAAAAGTAGTCTAGAAAAAAATTTGGCTTTCTCTGCACCAAAAAGTGTTACATTATCTCTCTTTACCAATAAGAGTATTATCTTTTGCAGGGATTTGGGTTCCTAATGTAACTGACAAGGTAGAACTCTATATGACTTACCAGCATGGATTTTTCTCTAATATTTGTAGCCTCCTGTTTTTTTTTTTTCTGCACATCACAATTTCCCAGGGTTATTGATTGCCATCGGTCTCCCTTTTTCGATGTTAACTATAAATTACTTAGAAAAAAAAATTAGCTGCCTCCCTTGCACATTAAACTAGAATCAGGTTTTAGACTAAGTCATTGTTTTTCCTGATTTGTCAATTCCTAAAATGAAAAAACCTCTCCATTTTCCTTCTTATTCTTCTTTCTATTCCTTTCTCTTCAAATGGTTCACCTAATGATTTTCCTTCCACTCAGTGAAGCTGAGTATCTGTGTGTTTACAGCACTGAGTATCTGTGTGTCTCTTTGCAAGTGGAATTGCTGCTTCTACCTTCTGTTTGTCCATGTGGGTGCAGGGGGGCCAAGAGTACTGGTCTCCACCAGCTCCCAGTTCAATGAGTAATTCACCTCCATCCATCGCTGTTAAGCCCAGAATAAAATAGTTTGGTTCCTTGAAACAGTTTTGGTATTAGAAAGTGGTTCTGACTCAGTGAGTGCTCCATGTGTGTCTCCCAGATGAAGCCACCATGTTCCTCTCCACTCAAATGCAAGATTGTGTCTGTCTGCTGAGTGGATCTCACCGGTTTGACTTACGAAGGAACTAACCTATGATCTCCTTGTATGAGATTTTGGATAGGGGGACAGAAAGCATCTGGAAAGTGTTTATTTGTGTCTTCAGGCTATAGCAAGAAATGATTATCAAAGATTCAGTTTAAACAAAAATTATGTCTTTAAAAAGAGTGTGTGAACATAAAAAGATGCATGTTGGTTCCATTGTGCTTAATGACACACAGCACTGTTTGGTATTAATCTTTCACTGTCATTTCCAATTGACAACTGAAAACCAAGCTGCACCTTATTATCTACTCAGTTTCCTAAGTTCATTGTTTTTCTTCTACTGTTTTAGTTATGATTCACTTTGATCAAATCCCAATAAAATCAAATTACTTAAATAGAGAATTACAGAAACAGGGGTTTGGATTTGTATCTTTTTACTCGTATCTTCAATCGTTGTTTTTTAAACATCTATCCAAAATGAAAAGATGTGAAGCACACTGTGTCTAATAAATTTGAATAACATCAATTGATCTCCAAGTATTGATGTTACCAATTTGCCCATGAATGCCATGGATGAAATCTTAGTTCCATTAAGGATAGTTAGTTTCTTGAACACATTCATTATTCAAAACCACTTGCTAGTATTTTCTGCAAATAATTCCATCTCTGGATCTTGTGGGGTATGTGTGTCTTCTTTACTCACTTAACATTAAAATGTCCTTCCTGCCTTTGATAAGACAAAACTTCCAGTGATTTGAGCAGAGATTAATTCTCTCCTCTAAATACCTACTCTCAGACTAGCAACTTTACAGATTTTCAACACTTAAAATGAGTTGTGAGTTAATTCAGCCTATCTCTTTTTAGGACTCACACTGATTAACAAGAGATTAATTTTGTTTCATTAATCACTCAGCTCTTTGGGAAAACCCGAAAATCTCTTCCATCATCACTCACTTTAAGAATTAATTTTCTGAAACACTTCCTCCTCAAATAGACAATATTATAGTTGTATTACTTCAGAAGTTTCAGTAGCTGAGATTTTCAGTATCTGCATTTTTGACCTTTGGATAAAAATTACCTCTTTCATGTAATATATTTTTCAAATTATTTCCCTTGTATCATAAAGGAAATGTCAATATCTTTTCAGTTTAGCTAATGGGCCATATTCTGTTCTGATTTATAAAAAAGCCTATGAAGTAACTTTGTTATTCATTAGTTACTTAGTATTGCAGCCAACCTAAGAGAAAGCAGTCAAGATAGGTGAACTTCTTTGGAGAAAAGATTCATTGCAGTTTGGAGTTTGCTGATTTTTCACACTCACAGTTTTCATGAAATTGGTTATTTATGCTTTTTAAGAATCACCACAAGACAGTAAGACTTGAAAAAAAAAAAAAAAGAAAAAAAAGGAATAAATATGACATTTCTGTATGTGTTGTGTGGGTGCAATTTAAATGAACAGACAGATGTTTACAAATCATCAAACCTCACTGCAGTTATTTTCTTCCTAGATTAGACACACAAAAAGAGTCAGAAGATGAATTCATTCCTTGATTGATGTTTGTGGAGTTATACCAGTGTAAATTTTGCACTCCTATCTCATTTGAAAATAAAAACTTCATAAATATCTGCTGAATGCACACTGACTAAGCATGAGTTACAAAGACTCAAATAGTCTAAACTTGTCATTTGAATTTCTCTAGTCCATGAGGAAGCTGTGTAGGGCTAGCTGCACAATCCTGAAGCAGCTTGAGGATGCTCCTGCTTCCACTAGCTGTGATTAACCTCTGGTTTTCCATGGAGCAATGAGCAACAGAGAAAGAGAACTAAAGTGTCCTCCCTGGATCATGTCATGGTTAACCTTCACACTGCACCGTCTTACCTTTCCCAGACAGAGCTGTCTTTAATGGTAGATAGTCTTATAAATCTCGTGTGAGGGGAAACATATGCATTTCAACATGGTTGTTTCTTCACAATAGTCAAACTATCCTGATTTTGGTTCATGTTTATTTTGGAGCTGGTATATCTTTGGAAAAGCAGGAGGTTGATTGTTTTGTTTCCTTTTTATTTTCCACAAACTCTAAAAAATGGGGATGCAGAAATACTGGGTCGTATAAACCATAGAGAATGAAAGCTTCCCCTATGAAATGTTCTCTTTGCACTTTGAAAAATTGAAATTACATGTTTTGGGATTTTATCCAAGTAAAAGCTAAGGCAATAGTCATTCAGTGATTGTGAAGGTTTGGGAGTGTTGGGGAGGGAAATGCCTTTTGTTTCTTTTCCTTTAAAAACATGAAAAAAAATAATTCTGGAAAGTGGGGAACTGGTTTTAACCACACCACTCCTGAATATCAGTGTGCAATTGCCTCCAAAAGAGGGAGCTGTGCTGCCGAACTGATGTTTTCCTTCAAAATCGAGGGGAGAGTGCTTCTTGTCAAGCCTTTCTCAGTTGCAGCTGGAGGCTCTGGAGGGGACACACAGACATCTAGTGGAGAAAATGCAGATCCAGGAGGTACAGAGGGCCAAAACTGTGATACCTTATACACCCACCTATTGTAGTTCCCCTCCAGCCACCCCACACCCTTGCTGCTGTGGGGCCAAGAGCCAGTCCAAGACACAGCAAGACATCTGACCACACAGGGAGAGTGAGTGCTGTGCCTGGAGATTGCTCTGTGTCCCCTTGCCCAGGGCTAGTTTATTCTTGTCCTTCCAATGCATGGACATATCATGAGAACCCACATGAAAGTCCTTAATAAACCTCCCATAATTCAGAGGATTATCATGGCCTTTCAGAAGGTTTTGAAGTTCCCCCATTACTGATTTTTCATATCGGGATCCCAAATGAAACTGCTCTTTTACAGATTTGACCTGAATCAGGTGGTTCAAAGCTTATAAGGCAATAATTAAGCATGAAGCAAAGTAAAATCCAGCTCAAGACTGCAGACATTTAAGTCCTGCTGTAGTGTTTGAGAGCCATTAGGCAAATTCAACAAGTCTGGAATTAGGGTGAGCTAGGACTCTTTAAAAAAGAATAGCTGTTGCAATATTGTTTATCATACTGCTCCATCATAGTTTCTGAAATAAGAATTCAAAGCAAAACTGAGAAGGGAAAAGAGGATTTTTCACAAAAGACTTCATCAATCAAAATAGAGTTGGAAGACCTTCTTCTGCTTTATTCTTTTTCATCTCAAAGACTTATGAGCACTTAGTCCTAGCAAAACTTTTCATAACCTTGAACTTATTCTGTAAGAAATAGAAGCCTAGTAAAATATCCCAAACAAATTAAATGCAACCAATTCTTTGACATGCAAAATGAATTTCAGTTTTGCCCTACTGTTGGTCTTGTGTTTCATTATTATTAAAAATGTCAAGAGTATTTTGCCTTCTGGGATCATATTTTTTTTCCCTTTTTCAATCTTACCCAAAGTTTGTTGCTCTCTGTTTTACAGTTCTGAGCAGCACAGGCTGGCCAGGAGTTGGGGGATGAGGACTTTGCAACAGATGGGTGTCTTTTGCTGAATGTTTCTGTATGGATGAGAGTCACAGTGGGGTTTGCAGTGAGATGAGCACCTGCCACTTCCAATAACCTGCTTTGAAGGAGGTCTTGCCATATAACAAATACGGATCTAGAAATAAAAACTAGTCTAAATAGTTAGAATGCAACACAGTTCCTTCTAAATCCATGTATTGATCATTTGCAAAAGCATAAACCCCAGCTCCTTTTAAGTTCATGGGAGCTGCTCCATGACATTAGCAATAGCAATATGAAGGACAACTTTTTCCTGATGCTGGTATTCCAGACTGAGATTACCATGGCACAGAAATGATGGGTGACTCTTGTTTCTGCAAATAAAAAGAAAACTCATTCAATTTTTATCTAGAAGTCATGGACATTTTCTTGGCTCTCAGAGGCCTATCTTTCCCTACTTTGTTTTTTCCTAATTTAAAGGCTCAAGAAGAGAGCAATGCCTTAACACAGAGGGAAGTTGTTTTTATGCAACTTGTGACTGAAGAAGAAAAATATTTACTTTGCTTTCTTAATCTTACTAAGCTGCATCATTTGACAGAGAGAGACTTGCTTTGTGTGCTTTGAAACAAATTGCATGGAATTTTCACCATTCTGTGGGACTACAAATATCACTCCTAGGCTTTCATTTCTTGTATTCCAAAAGTAAAGTGTTAAAGGACATGTATTATTTGCCGTTTGTTTCTTTAATGTTCCCACCTCTCATTCATTTACTAGAAAGCAAACACAAGTAAGCATGACCAAAAAAACCCAAAACAAAACAAAAAACCAACCAACCAAACAAACCAACCAACACTTTGTGGTTTTTATTCCAGTAAATATTTACTGTGAAAATGGTTGAACTGTTAACATTTCTTTAGAGTCCAATGTAACCAGCTTGGATCTTCTATTGCACAATCCAGGCAATACCTCAATACCTGTTCTAAGGAAAAAAACCCTTCAGCAGAGTCACACAGATAAACCTCCAGATTAAGCCACCTGTTATATCAGTTATAATCCTAAACTGTGAAATGCAAATTCTTGTACCAGTAGCATGTTTCCTCATATCTCTGTGAGTTATTGTACTGTAGGCAGTGTTCATTCTAACACAATAAATCTCCACTGAGCTGAAATTTAATGTACTCCACTGCCTCGATGTGTTGTAAGTATAAATATCCTGGAGTCCTTGTGCTGTACCTGCAGAAAGCATAGCACTGGTGTTACACAGCTACAATACTAAGTAAGGTTTTAAAATAGAAATAACATCCCAAATGAACTGTGATACGAACATTATAAAACATGAAAGACAAGCATCATCTGGAACACCTCTTCATTGGCTACATATGATTAACTTGTTCACTGCACAAGGTGCCTCATCCAGCAGCTGTTGTGATATTTACAAGTGTTAAGACTGGCAGAGGAAAGGAGCATGTTTTGGGCTCTGACTCAGCAGAGCTTGGATCTGTTCCCAGATGCTCCAGTATCTTGGCAGTCCAGCCAGGTCAGTAAAAGCTGTCTCCTTGGCTGCCTCAGAGCCCATGACTTAAAGTTTACACAACTTTTATTCTTCCACGGTGATTAAGAAGCAACCACATCTCTAGTCAGCAACAGAAACATCCCAGCTGGCCATCTCTTGTCTCACCAGACAAAAGACCCTTGTTAGAACTGGCCAGCTAGAACAGGGTTTGGTTCAAGTGTAACTCATGGCATGAACTCCAATTTGGACCTAGGAGTGGATCTACTTCAGCCATTCTGCCACCATTCAGCTGTGAATTCTACACTGGTGGGATTAATAGAGGGAAACATAAATCATGGAGAATTTCTTTGAACTTCAGCGTGACTGGAAAAATTCTGATACCTGAATTCTCAAGCTTCTGTGATTCTGTGAAAATGGGTTCAAGTGCAACAATGGAAATAGTGAGCCAAATGAGTAGGATCCACCAAACAGTATGATTCCTTAATTCCCTCAAATTCAGGAGCAGAATTCCTTTTTTATACTCATGAGGAGACTTGCACAGGCAGCACAGAGTAGTCCAGAACCAATCAGTAGGTGATGTCAGCCTTGTGCCAAAGGACACCACCAGCAGTGTACTGGTGTACTGGTTCAAGCAAAAAGAAGCAAAAGACAGAGATAATGAAACTCATTTCACTGGTCGCTAAGCATATCTTAAGGGGATGACAAAATATGAAAGAGGGAGTCACTACATTTCTGCTCAAATAAAGGAGATTAAAAAAATTATGCTTTAACTTCACAGTTGAAATTTTCTGCATAACAAGTACCAGTGGGATTCCCCTACACTGACATTGAGAGATGTCCCATTCATTCATACTCAAAACAGTCTGAATGTCAGAACTCTCTGTGCAGACACAACCCATTATAACAAAAGAGCCCTTCTGTCAGTGGATCTTATGTCAATTAGGGAAGTGGTTTCACTACCAGGGAAAGAACTATTTTGGCTACACAAGTTGTATGTCCACTACCAGAACTTTTACACTATAAATAAATTAAACCAGACCTTAGTAGTGAAGGGTCCTCAGTGAGCCATTCATTGAGAGACACTGTGGAGACAAATAATCCACAAAACTGATTAGTGGCCACCAACACTATGAGTCTGCAGAGTTTTCTGTTTTCCATATCCCTACATTAATTATATTATCCCTGCTCTTGCAACTGTTTATCAGAGGCAGAAAACACTCTAAAACAATTAAGTTTTATTTTCCCCTTAATTTCCTTGACTATAAAGAGGATAAATTCCCATGTGCCATAAGGAAATAGACACTGCACTTGGAATATGATGTGAATTTATGTAGACCTGGGTTCAATGAGGCATGGTTTGGGGAGAAATCTGTCTTGTGAGGGGTTGTTGTGAGTCTCTGGAATTTCCCATATCTAAGAAATGTCTTTGGATGAAAGATACAGTTTGGTCACACGCATAGTTGGCATAATAGAGCAGGTTGTTCTGCCTCATATAGACCTGTGCATTAAACCTGCACTCACACCCATTCCATCTCTCAGTTTAACAAAACTTAAATGTGAGACTTAACATTATCTATTTAGAAACTGAGAAACGAGGGAAATAAAAACTCCATTCAGGACATGAACCTAAATTGCCATGGGGTCCTTTCTGCTAAGCAAACAGCTTTTCTAGTAAACTGGAGCTGATGATTCAGCAATTGCTGGGAAATGGCCTTTCAGCAGGGAAAACTGTGATGGGAAGTGTTACCCCTGGGTACTGCTGACTGGTAACAGTCCCATTTTCTGTGGATCTGTGAAATGGTTCATCAAGCACAGTCAGCCTTCCTTAACATTTCTAGTCTAGGTCCTATCTCAAAGTCCATTGGTGAGAGAAGAACTTTTCCTGCTTCATTTGTGAGGCTGAAGTCTGTTTTTGGCAACATGCCCCCACCTGAAGATGAACTCTTCTCTAGAAATCTTCCCTGAAGAATTCACAATTCCTTGCAGCTCACTTTTGTCCCAACTGTATCCTGCTGTGTCTGCAAACCAGACAAATTAGGGCTGGATAAACCCCATCACATATCTATCTTCTATTAGATTAGAAGTAGACAGCCTTTAGCAAATTAAAGAAAACCTCAGACTCCTTCCTTTCAAACTCCAGAAATCTGGCAATGTTCCTCACACCTTAAAATGGCATGAGTAAGATGCATTACAAAGGAGAAAACCTGGAAGAAGAGATTAACTCCCTCCACCCTGCTGTTTATCAAGAACAGATCACATATCCAGGTCTGGCACTGACAGGTGTTTGGACTCCATCGTCTCCATGACAGAGGCAGTTTCAGTTCTCCAGTGCTCAGGAAAATCCCTAAATCTATTCAGCTGAAGAAAACAAAGTCCTTAAAATCCATTCTTTAAAGCTCCACTCTCATCTTTGACAGAAAAGTTTGTGGATATGTCTCAAAAAGGAAATGCAGGAATCTGTGTAAGATTAAACTGAACACTAAAGAAGCATGATCCTTGGCAAGAGGAGAGAAGGATTAATACTTCATGAACTGGTTCATCAACTGCATGAACTTTTCCTTCTCTGGGAGATTTTCAGTCAAGCTGATCAGGCTGTTATTCAGATGTTTTACAGCCAATGAAACAAAAAGTTTAAGAACCCTGTCTATCCAGATTACAACATTGCTTGCTAAAAAGATGTCTGGGTACTGTGGAAGTCTGGGTCATGGACATGTCAATTGAAAGCAATGACAGACAGACACATGAACACACACACACATCCCCACACACACCCAGTTTGCAAGATTGAGTCTGGTTGTCTATTTGAATTCAGAGTAGCTGCCCTGGCTGTTTGTATTCCTGATTCATTTTAGCAGGAAGCATTTCTTCTCAGTGCCTTAATCTGTACAGACTCCTGCTGTGGTCTGCTGATCACTGACTGCTTTCCATTCCTACAGTCACTGAAGAGAGAGACTAATTATCCCACGTGTCTGCTTTGAAAGACATTTACTCTCTTCTCTTGAAGATCCCTCAGAAAGAGTTGACAGCGACCTAACCCTTAAGCAATGAGTTCACTATTCTTACCATATTTTACCCTGAAAATACTTCCTGTATTTTCACCCAATGCAGTCATTTCACATTCCTAAGCTGTTCATAACCTGTCTGTGTATTTTCAAGCCCTCAGAAAGCCAGACCAGATGCACATCTCTCACTGAGGTCCTTATCTACCCTGCAGATCTTCTGTCATGGTCAGTGTAACTTTCTCCCACGGAGCTTAGGCTCAGTTCAGTCGCACCTGAATTTGAACCCTGTCCTGTGGCAAGTGAATGCCTCCAGGAAAGTACTGTGAGCCCCTGAGCTCCTCTTGAAACATCAGCACCTTGGAACAAAGACCACGCCAGAGTGAAGAACATAATTCCTTTCATACACAGCTGTCAGATCTAGTGGGAAAAATATAATTACCCAAACTGAACAAGGCCTGGGGCACAGAGGTGGCTATGCACCATCTGAGCTGGTGGTCTCATCAGCTGTGCTTGGTGATTCTCTCATGTTCAAAGACACCATAGTAAACCGTATCCACTTGGACTGGTGCTGAAATCACAAGGGGCCCAAATCATATTCCTCAATATCCCACACCAGTGGGGGAATATCCTTTTAGTGGAAACCAGAGTTGGGTCAAGCTCTCAGAAATCTACAGTAGGGTAGGTTTGGCATGGTGCAGGTTAACAGACAGACTGACTCCATATAAACTTATTATTTACATAAATGCCCAATCTTTTTCCTGAATCTTACTAAGGTCTTGGCCTTAATAGCTTCCTGTGCGATTTGGGTTGATCCTGTTATTATCAGAATCAATTTGGTCATTACCAAAAGTACATCTAAGTACATTAAGGGCCAGATTCTTGGCTGGTATGACTTAATCTTCCTCCAAGCCAGTGAGACTGCAATTTTACACCGCTACAAAGTGAATGTAAACTGCTACTAAATCAGAATGTTTGCAATTTGCACTCTAATGGAAAATCAGGGCCAGTAGAGATGTAATTTCTTTCACATTATCTCTCCATAATTGGTGAACTAACCCAAGTAAAACCAGAACTGATATGATGACTTGGAATTTGGCAGGACTGAAGGATTTGCTTTGTTACTGTTTGCAATGGCATCAAAACTTGTTGTCCCAAATATTTTATAATATATCAGTCATCTTTTGCATTTATTTTTGGGGAAAAGGAGGAGTTTGGAACTGTAAAACATTTAATAACTCACAAGGGGGCAAATAAAACATTTTTTTTCCTCAAGATTGTACAGAAGTAAGGAAAAACAACAAAATTGTGCAGCATGTTTTGATGTTGGTTCAGTTTAAGTTACTTGCTTTGCCAAGCCTGGATGCAGAAATCTCTGGGAGGGCATTGACTCATCATATCACTTGGGAAAAGTATCGATTACCACACATATTGCTGTGCATACTGTAAAACTCCTGAGCCTGGAGACAGAGCGTGGCAGCATTTCCATAACATATATCTTCTCAAGGATTTTGGAACTGTAAGACAATTTCTTAGGGAAAGGTTACTTAAAAATTATTCATGTTAGCAAAAATGAAAGAATTCCAGAGGACTATTAAATCAAAAAATCTAGAGATTACTCAAATTAGGAGTTCTCCCATTTCTAAATCTCATTTGAAGGCAGCATAAGAATTTTGACTGTCTCTCATAAAGAGCATGGTTCATTGGAATATATTCTTTTTTCTTGAAGCAGTTGAGGGATGTGTCCTCTCCCCCAACAACTGGATGGGGCTTGGATCACAGAGTCCTTAATTCATTCATCTTTGTACCCTGAGATGGCTGGACCCAGCAGAGCACATTTCCACTGCCTACCAGGAATATCAAGGAGCCTGAAAAGTTGTCGTTGATTTATTTGATCAGATGTCTGAAGACACTGATTAAATGTGCTTATCTATGAGGGCATGGGTGTGTGCAAGGACTTGCTCAGTGTGTAAAACTGTGGACACAAAGCTGTGTGGCAATGATTCAGCATTAAATAGCGCGCTTTTCTCACCATGGGGCTTTCTCCATAACAAGTTATCTTTAAAGAGTGTGAGTAAAAATGAAAGCTCGCATGCTGAAGCTATCAAAATGCCTTGATATCAAGTTAATGGCTTTCCCTCTGAACAACCCAAACAATTGACATGAGTTGTAAAATTCTAGATAAATGGCAGAAAAATGCCTGAGAACAATAGATATATTCTAGCCTACAATGTCATTGGAGGCTGGATGTACATCATGTAGTCAATGTAATAATGATAATAAAAAAATCAGCTATGAAGATCCTATTACTTGAAAGATATTCAAACGAGATCAAATCAGGGTTTTAACTCTTTAAAATGGCATTATCCCTCAGCCAAATGAAAGCTGAGAAAGGTCTACAAATGTCAACTGTGTTAAGTAGATGGTTATTTCACACATGAAGCCTTGAAATCAGTGGATTTCTTGGTGATTTGCAGTAAAGATGTTATAGCCTGTAAATAGATTTCACATTTTAGTTGGAAAATATGTAGAGTATTTTCAGAGCTAGTATAAATGTATGAGGTGAGCCCTATGTACAGTTTATACTAAAATGATATCAGTATTGCTGACTTTTTGCTCTAGATTAAGTTCAGGTAATGAAGCCAAACAGCTACTTATTTAGTCAGTACAGGTTATAGCTGCTTCTCACCATGTAGATGAATTTAGGATTTAGCCATGCAGCACAAGTCCACCTGGTGGGAAAGTCAGATGAGCCCCCCTGAATTGTTCCATTTCTTTACCATACCACATACAAAAACAAATTATCAAAATGCATCAGTATCAGTCTTGAACTAACAGGAGATCTTCCAGAGACTTAGGCAGCTTTTCACTAGTTGTTAACATTGGCTTTGAGATAAGTTGTTCTGTAAGGGGAATAAATCAAACAAACTGTGCATGTCTATGTGTGTGTGTGTCTGTGTCCATCTATGTCCATGTATGAACTTATTCACGCATACATACCTGTTAAAATTATGTGGCTGTCATCAGAAGTTAGCTGCTGGTTTTGTCTTTTGCTCTGTTTTTATAACTTTTGTTGTTTTTCACTTTGTTCTTGGGGCTTGAAATGAGATTGCCTGTAGTTTAGGATCAGCTTTAGTTCTGTGTAGACCAAAAGAAGTGTCCTTACCCAACAAGTACTCCAAGATTGATTGATTGATTGATTGATTGATTGCCTCAACAAGTGCCTTCCACCACGCAATCCAAAGTTTTCATCTTAGGATAGATGACAAAGATGATTCTCAAGCCTCAGTGTCTCACATAGGTCTTCTAACTCCACAATTAGAAATCAAATGCCGTAAACCCCATGTCAACACTCACACCACTAAATATCGTAAATAAGACTCCAAACTTTTGCACTGCAGCTTTAGTTGGAAAGAAAAAAATAAAGAAAAAATATTATTTGTCTACAGAAAAAAAATCCTGTTGTTTCCCTGCATTTAGGGTTTTCTTCTCTACCTCATCCTCTAGTCCTGCAGTTAAGGGAGAAGGAAAGTATTCTGACTTAAGTGAAGAAGGTTCAGTTTGGCCAGGAGAGCCAGGGATTGCAATGTACTGTGAGAAATGAAGAAAGCAAATTGCTCCCAGCAATGTGTATTTATGGAGGATAGGGAGAATGAGGGTGGAATGACTCAATAGATTCCTGAGGACTAGATTTTCCCAAATCTCTTCATTAGAGTATTTCACAGAATCGCAGAATCAGCTTGGAAAGGACCACAGTGGGTCATTTGGTCCAACCTCACTGATCAGTCAGGGTTATCCTGATGCACATGGCACAGTATTGCATCCAGAATGTTCTTGAATATCTTCAGTGAGGAAGACTCCACAACCTCTCTGGGCAACCTGTTCCAGTGTGCACCTGAGAGACTAAACAAAGCCCTGGCAGGAGGACATCTCTCTTCCCATATTTATGGAGCCTAGGCTAAGCCCTGTTTCAGGGGGCAGGAGGAGGGGGCAGGTAAAAGACCTGCAAAGGTTTCCCTCTCTCCACCTAAAGTGAGGGGTCAGATTGCTGTCCTGTGTCCATTGGGGCCTCAAGGGCAACAGCAAAGAACAACATAAAGTGGAGGAAGGAAAGTGGGGCACAAAAAAGAAATGGTCTGGTTCTTTGAACACCCAAAACCTGAGAACATTTTCCATGTACTTCAAGTACAAGTAGTAGGTCCTTTTACCTCAGATGTGTCTTCATTAGCAAAATATTTGGCTCTTCTTTAGCACCAATAACTTCCAGTATAACTTGCATTTGTTCTCTTTCTCTGTATGTATAATATCCAACTGGCTTATTCACTGGGTTTTCCGTAAATTTCTGTGAGTTGTCTTATTCAATACAACTCCTTTTGTTGGTTCTCTCTTTTTAGTTCCCCCCCTTTTTTGTATGCACAGCCTTTCTTTAAAATCTCACTATTAAAAGGCTCTATAGCTGCTTTGTGTGTATGTGTTCAAAGCTCAGAGCCCTCTCCTTTTTATTGGTATTGTATGCACATCCACAGACTGGGAAGTTTTTATCTGCCTTTGTTAATGAACCCCAGTAAAAAATTCAGAGTGAAACTGGTGATGAATCTTCTTGCACACAGCTGTGCCCACACACACACCCCCCCCCCACACCTACACCTGCAGCAGGTGGCTCATGGGTAGTGTCCAAGGTACCAACAATTAAATAGCCCTCACACTGTAATATCCATATGATGTCCACCACACGTAGCTACGACACAGTTGCTAAGGTACAAAGCTTAGAATTTCTGCACATACACAGTTTAACTTTGCAGAGAGGTCTGAACTGAGTCTGAAATGCCTTCACATGTCCAGTAAAGTCAATTGCAACAAAGGAGTTCAATTCCTAGAAGTGGAATTGTCACTTTCATGGCCTCATTCCCAAGAGTTCTCAGCCAAGTCTGACTCCCTCATCTAATGTTGAAATTCTCTCTTCATGCTCCTAGCTTTTGGTAAGTCTAGCCCTCATCTGATACTAGCTAGGGCTGTACTTTTGAACAGTTTGACCAAAGGAAATGCTCTCTGGGGCCAAGAGGGAAGAGAGAGGAACTATGAGGGTGAATCAGTGAGATGTGCCCTATGCAATATGCATGGATTGACTTTACAGCACTTGAACTTCATGAATGCAAATGATCTTTAAAAAATCTGTAAAGGAAAAAGCATTCAAAACTGCCCTTGTTCCTTCTTCTTCTTTCTTTTCTCTTTATCCTGTCAGCACCGCATATATCAGACTGGAGCTCTGGGTTTTAACTAGGCTTTACTGTTTCATTCTGCTTCATGAATTTTTCAGTGTTTACACTTATGCTTAATATAATAAGATTGATAATGCAGCTGCCTGATAGATTCTCATCCAGGCTTCTCAGCTAGAGAGATTCTTATTCTTCCTCCCTAATTTCTGTAATATCCAAAAGTTCATTTTCATCTTTTGCATCCTGATGCTGTTTTTCATCTTTCAGATATCCATCTCCCAAAATAATGTCTTCGAGGTAACAACATTTACCCAGTGGATTTATGTGACTGGGACACAGGTACACTGCTGCAGCTGGGTGGCTTCTTCCCATCATATATAACTTGGTGGGGCAGGTGTGAGACCTCACCATGAGGAGCTCTGTGAGCTGCAGTGCCACTGCAGTGCCAGCTGTGTTGTTCCAACAGAGAGGGATGGCGTCATCCACATACTCGAAGTCCCACTAACTTTCACTTGTGAGCAAAAGAGGAAAAAAATACCTAACGGGGAAAAATAAAATAAGAAAAGCAGGGGATTAGTAAATAAATAAGTTATTTGCAACCTAGAAGATTCATGCTTTGCCTTTTTCATCCCTACGATCCAAAAGCAATGGTCAATGAAAATGACTGGCAGAAAATTAAAACAATATATAAAAGGGAGTAAGTCTTTAAGCAGCATGTGTTGACTTTGCTGCCATGGGAAATCAATGAGATGCACAGTTTAGTGGGATTAGAAAGAGGAACAGGATGTTCACATAATCAAAGTGCAGAATAAGCAGCAGGAGGATGTTAGATGCAGTATTTTAGGGCTCAGCATTCTTTCAGACCCCTCACCACTTTACACACCCCCCTCCTTCCTTCCTTCCTTTTCCTTCCTTCCTCTCTTTCTCTGTTTCTTTTTCTTTCTTTCCTTTGCACTGAAGTGAGCAAGGCAATGTTTAGATTTCAGTTAAAGACTCTGTGTAATGAGAGAGAGCAAAGGGAAATTCTGTCTCAGCAGAAAACTGTCCCCAGATATATTTATTGAAACATGTATTTCTTCCTCTGGAAACTTTAGAGGTTTTGCACCTTGGACTCACATAATCTGTGGACAAAACCCAACAAATTAAACATTGAAATCTTTGCATTATGGTAAAAAATATTATAAGTAGTATAATTAGATCTTGTTTCTGTCATTTCTTACTAGTCTGTGATGAGAGAAACTACTTGGTTCTTATGCAAAAAACAAACAAACAAACAAAAAAAAACCTATACACAAAATACACAACACACACATTAAAAAAAAAAAAAATCAATTGAAATAACAGTTCATTCCTGAGATACTTTTTAATATCCAGCTCTGAAAACAGCAAAAGTACTTGTACACTTCCCCAGCACTCAATATCTTGGGAATATTCTATATGTCAACATGACTCATCACTCAGTGAATGATAAATACATGTTTAAGTGAAGTGCTGCCCAAGGGTCCCTTAAGTAAGGAGATTTCAGATGTCTTTGTTCATGGAAGCTCATGACTTTTGCATGGTCACTATTCCCATGAGCCATCCCAATTAAAACTAACACAGATGGAACACTTGGATCCAGGACCGTTTCAATAATTCATGGATCAAAGAAAGCTTTACTTGCCAAAAACACACCTGTCACAGCAATACACTGGGTGTCTGAGAACCAATTGTTTCAACTTTTCTGGACCCAAAATCTGTGGGGTTTTCCCCCTGGTTTAGTCATTATCACTTCAAAATGTATGTTTTTCCTTGCTTTAAATGATCTGATGAAGACCATGGTTCTAAAAAAGTTTAAAAACTTAAACAACACTAAGCATGCTTTAATAATGTCAATAAAGCCTTTTAAAGTTTTCAAAGGAAGACAGGTAGATATATGGTTTCATTGAATGTAAAAGAACAGGAAAAAGATCTGGGTAAAGATCAGGAATTGTTGTTCGTTCGCTAGAGCTGTTATGATCCTGGTTGCACTCTTCTTTTATCACCTTGGTCAGGGCCTCTGGCCCCACAGTGTGAAGCTGAAGGCACTGAGAAGAGTGTTGTGGCCACTGGTACCTGCACTACCTGTCCTGTATTGCACAGTGCTAAAGGTTTCTCAGTGGTCAAACAATGAGTTTCCTACACCCTTTCCTAAGTTGACCCCCCAGCCACTAACAACATGCCTCTTCCTGCAGCTGAATACAACTGTTCTTCCTTTGGGGAAAATTGGTCTATGAACTGATTGTAAACAACAAACAGAAAAAAAAGATAAATGCAGCACCAGGCACCACATGAGAAAAGATGGAAGGAAATGAAACATATGGAGGCATAAAGCTTGTTTTTTATTTGGTTGCAAAGGAAAGCCTGTGACTCAGACGCGTAAGATAGCTCATGTTTTCACTCAATTTTATTTAGGGGTTGGGAAGTTTTATTTTTATTCTTCAAAAACTCTGATGGGCTGTATGTGACTAACACAGCATCAGATGACTTTGTTTCTCAAAGTCATGACCATGTCGGGGACTGAATTAAATAACTCGGGAAAACTACAGGCAAAATGTTTAGTGATCTTAGATAAGTACTGATATATGCATAAACATTTTAGGTCCATGATGCTCAGAGAAAAAAACAAGCAAACCCTGATTAAAATAAGAAAGTATTTTAATTCAAAATTTTATCTCTCTATTTATTCTTGTCACAGTAAGCTTGTAAAAGCAGCTTAAGCTATGCTTCTAGAGATTGTATGTGTCGATATTTTCTAATATGTTTGAGGATAATTGAAGCTGTCACCTATTATTATTAATCACACCCTTGAGTAAATGTTTTGACAACACAATTGCAGGGCCAATTAAAAACACAAAAAGTTGCAACCCTGACACTTTCTTGTCATTGCTGTTAATCATGGCATCACTGGTAATCTATTCATTTCAGTTTCCAAATACTTACAGTGTTTGCTTAAGACTGAAACATGAAATCTTGCTCTCCTACTGGGATGAGAAACGCTGAAAGAAAGAAAAAGAATATTTTAAGGGTACTTTGATGTGTAATTAATTGTTGTTGATGTATAAGGATTTGTTATTGGAAGTTTTTTTAATGTTTCCCATTCTGGTAATATGTATTTTGAGTATTAGATTCTCACAGAAGAAAAGTAAACTTTTTCATAATATTCAGAATTTTTCCCAGACCCCAATTTTATACGTTCTTTATTTTCATAATTTAGTCTTATTTTTAAAGAAAGGTCAGTTGCATGAGTCAATGGGTCATCTCTGGAAGACCACTTAAATTAAAACTATTACATATAGACAGAGTAATACCTGTACTCTGAATGTGGCAATAAGCAATAAGCATTCTTGTCATAAAGATTTAAGCTTGCAAATACAATTCCTGTACCAGATCAGGATTAAAAATCAAAAACTTGCAGATTTGTTTTGTTTTGTTTTTTGGGGGGTTTGGCTCTTTGTTGCTGTTTTGTTGTTGTTGTTATTGTTATTATGTTGTTCAGCGTTTTTTTCAATCATAGAATCACAGACGATCCTGAGTGGGAAGGGGCCCATGGGGATTATCAAAGTCCAACCCCTGGCCCTGCAGAGGACAGCCCCAAGAATCACACAATATGCCTCCTCTTTGGTTTGGTTTGTTTTGATTTTCTTTTTTTGGTTCTTGTTGGGGGGGGTTTGGTGTACCAGACATTCAAGGAAAGGAATCATATCTGAGAAATTAATTTTGTATAATCTACAAATGTAATATATATGTAATATATTTCTTAGTATTTTTGTTTACAAAAACTCTAAACTTTGTGACAAATGAGCTAGAACATGAAACAGAAGTTCAGTCTGACACAACAACATTGTTTACAAGATGGGAACAGGATGTGTTGACCAATAAAAGTACATATGTTCCAAAATATTCTTTGGGAGGAATTCGCCTGAACTGCTGCTGCTTTGACTACGCAGCTGCAAGCTCGAGTGTCCCAGTGCATCCTAGCAAAAACTGAACACTCCAAACTCTCTTCACCATCCCTGTCTGCACATTTATATCTCGCTTAAATCACGGGATACACACTCAGGGGTTCTCAGGTGCAGCCACCAGCAACACCATGGCTGATACTGTGGCACAGTCTGGATTGCTCATCAAGAGCAAGCTCAGTTTTCAGATCTGTGGCCCAATCCAGCATCAGACTTCCTCCAAGCCACTGGGCCGTCTGCTAAAGGAAACAGTGACTGTGCAATGCTCTGCTCGTCCCTGGCTGGCGCACGCTGAAAGCCCTGCACACCCACAAGCCACGGCTGAGAAAACCTTCAGGAAACTCTGCTGTTACACTGTGACCAGGTGATACCCCGCCCACACTCTGCCTAGTCCTCACATCTCCAGTTACACATCGTTCCCATGTGGGTCATGCCTGAATCACACAGTCCTCAAGGTCACAAAATAAAACGAGCCCTAATCTTGTTGTGTACTGCATGGGAATACTGTTGGCTCCTGTAGCACAGCACCTGTCCCAGCCCATGGTGCACCATGCTAATCCAGAAGCACTTTACTTCAGTTAGTTGCTCCTCAGTGTCAGCTCAACCTCAGCACTCACAGGCAGAGGTGATGCCACAACCTCCCCAGACATGGCTTTCCCCACCCAGCACTCTTCTGAACACTCTAAAATAATTTCCCTACTGCCAACATCCAGGTCAAACATGTGCAAAATTCAGACCAGGTAGATCTAACACTTTCATCACAAATGTCTTCCTGTCACAGTGCTTCTGTTGACTAAAAGCAAGCAGGTACCCAACCTGATTTCTGTACCAGTTTCCCCTTCTCATTTCTTCCCCATTCCAATATTAAAGAAGACCACAACACTTTCTACTGTAAGAAGTTGTAGTTAAAAGTTATGGCTGCCTTCTCAGTGCGTGTTTCTGCTGGAAAGACTTAACTGCTCTCTGGGGCCAGTTTTTTGCACTGGTGCATATGTATTGCTTGTAGTACGAGCAGACCTGGCCAAGCATAGCCTTCCCTGCTGTTAGCTTTCTGTTTGCATTATGACTTCATTTACTGCTGAAATTAAATCTGTGTGTGTGTATGCACGTGAGTTGTGATTTCCCTGGGAATATTAGCAGGGGCTGAAATTCAAGTGTAACTGTGGAAGGAATTAACTGTCTCAAAACTCCTTTTTCCTTTTCCTTCCCATTCCCTTACCAAGTTCAAATAGGAATCACAAGCAGCATCTCGTCCTTCCCTTGCACAGTGTTAGTCTCAATTCACTGCAGGCCTGCTCCAAAATGAGTTGAAAGACACCCGAGGCTGTGCACATCCTCTCAGTTAAAGACTGCCTACAAAAGATGGAAACCGAGATGAGCACATGCTGCTGCTGCTGCTATCACACTCGTGGCTGCAGCCAGCTTTATGGGGACAGGATGCAAATACAGAGCACAGGGTATCAGAGGTGGTCCACCTGCAACTCTTCCAATCTGCAAGAGAAAAAAATATAACAAGCGAGTATAGTAGAGACAGTACACAAAGCTGGTGTCATGTGATGAAACAGTCACAATTCCTTAAAAGCAGAAGAAAGAAAATGCAAAGCAACAGCTGAATAATAACAGGGAATCTTGAGAATTTAGGCCAACATTTTTGAGCCAAAACCTCTCTTTGTGGATGCTGCACCTCACTTCCACAGTGTCAGCTTTGCAGATTTACCCCTGGAGTTACTAAGCCTTGCTGCCCTCAGGTCCTCACTGCTGGAGTAGCTGGGCTTCTGATCAATCCTTCTCTTCCTAGGACTGTCCCCTATTGTGATGGCAAAAAGAGATATTATCATAAAATTATAGAATGGTTTGGGTCGGAAGGGACTTTTAAAGGTCACCTAGTCCAACCCCCTGCAATGAGCAGGAACATCTTCAGCTGTTTCAGGTTTCTCATTACTCTTGGTATGAACAGTTAGACACACAATGTGACTGCCAGTCCTCCACATCAGACTTCTGAAGACATGCTCTTGGAAGACTTTTAACCTAACAGTGGAAATAGATTTGGCTGATACACAGCATGGTACAAATTACAAAACTTCTATTACAGAAGACCCTGCATAAATCAATGTTAGAGTGAAGTTTAGTTTGCCCCTCTCCCTCCAAGCAACAAGGCAAGTCCTGGCAACACCTAGGAACTCATTTTGGTGCAGGTTCCCTCACTCCATATGTTGCAAAGGAAACAGGGCTGCATGACCCAGTGGCTGTGAAGCTCCATCTGAAATTGAGGCACCTAAACGCTAAAGGCTCAATCACTTCTGCTCTGCAGTGTCTTCTACTGAGAATGAAATTACTTCCCTTTCTCCCTCTATTTAAAGGAATTAATGATATTTTTTGTCCTGTCTTCCTAGAGAGAGCAAATAATTGGAAGAGAATTGATCTTTTGAAGTAACAACGTCAGCACAGCCTTCTTTCCCCCTCACCCCTTCTGCCTCATTCCTACTTCGGTAGAAGAAAGGTTTATGAAGGAAATTAGTTTCACCATTTGCATACACCGATATATTTAGCTGGTGGCTGTGCAAGTCCAATTAACTCAACTAACAATATGGGTGAAATTAGGTTATTGGATTATACTTGTAGCCAATTAGAGTTGCCACGGTTGAATTACTCCCTTTCTTAACCTTATTTAAAGTTAAGAAAACATGTTGATGGTGAGACTAGATGGATTTGCTCCCTCTGGCTCCAAGAATAAAATATTTCTGTTTCTCCACAAATACCATAGAATCCAGGACAATCTGCAGATGAGGATGGCTGTTTTATGATCAGGCATAGCTGTATTCATATACTGGGTCAGATCAGAATTGATGTTTGAAGGCAAACTGACGCTATTTGTTGTGCTTTTCTGAACTTCTTCCACAGAAAGCAAAACTTCAAGATGAACCTACTGCACCCCAATCCCAAATGGGCTCTCCCTGTCTAGGTCCTGAGGCTGGGATAGTGTGTATTTCATCTCCTTAGTGTCAAAGACTCAGTGGATCCCTTACTAATTCAATGTAAACAGAGCTTAATATTTTCTTGACAGAGTACAGTTTTCTCTCCCTCCCGTAAATGGTTAAAGCCATTTGGGTTTGCAAATTCATTTCTCTCTTGAAAGGAGACTTTCCTGATAAAATTAAAGTCCATCCCATTTTCATACACTTGCGAATAAGCACTAAAGGCAAACTTACTGTATTGAGCCCTGGGTATATCTGTTCCATATTTCTGACAAGGACTTTGTATTGCTCCACTAAGCCTCCTCAATATCAAAGGGTATTTCATGTGTTCTGCTTAGAAAAGGCCACAGAACATGAACTCCACAAAAGAAAGCTCTCTCCTGAGAGAAGCTGAAAGCTTTTGGTCCTGTGCAGAGGTGGTGGCAATTTCACACACAAAAAAAATTGGTGCTTCAAAACGTGGAAACAAATTTTTGGATTGCAGGAACTAGTTGCTGGATGGAAAAAAAAACAAAACAAAAACAAAACCAAAAACAAACAAACAAACAAACAAAAACCCACAAAAAAACCCCACCACACACACACACACAAAAACACATTTATGTTGTATTTTAATGTAGTTTTTTGAGAAATTTATAAATCATTTTAAAGTGCATTAAAGTTGATTCAAACAGGAAAACTCTAGAGTGCCTTAAAATGGACCAAATATCTGTCTTGTTAAAAGCATAATTAAGCTTTTCAGTATCTTTCAGAAGAAGCAAATTAGCTGAAACTATCACAAACAGAGGAAAAATGTTAGTGTTTTCAAACTGTAAGTCACTCCTGTTCAGGAAACTGTAGCACTTTTGTTTTCCAAAAAATGTGTTTTCACTCAGTTCTCCTGGAGGCTTTGTATAAAGTGGGACAGGAGAGAGATGAGTGTTCACCTCCCTGTGAAGATGATCCAGACTCCTTGCTTCCAGGGTTGTGCTTGTGCTGACCAACCAAAACCCGAAGACGGAAGTATCCAAGACTGAGCCTGCAGAGGGAACTCCCACCGTTCCCTGCCGTGTTTGGCTCTGACAAGCCTTTCCTCATTTGCCTGCCAGCAGAAAGGACAGACATTGGGCTGGGCTGCTGCACAGCCAGAGGTCAGAAAGGTATTCAATATCCCAGATCAGCCCAGCAGTGACAGTCCCCTGCCCTGGTCTCTCCTTTCCAGCAGGACACGGGGACCGTCTGCCCATGAATCAGCCCATTCAGGCTCTGTCCTGCCTCGGCACTGCTGCTCTGCCAGTGATGGACGGAGGCCACCGGCAAGGCCGTGTTCTCCTCCTCTCCACCACACAAGTCCATTGTTCCCTGCAGATGCTAAAGGACTGGGAAGCTTCCTGAGACACAATTCCCCTCATTGTCCCTGGGAAATGCTTTCGTTTGTCTTTCTCTTTCAGCTGGACCAGGCTGCACACCAGTCACTTCCCAGACATAATGCTGCCCTTTGTGGCTGTCTCCAGCACCATTTGGGGAATGCTCTAATGGGGACAGGCCCAGAGCATGAAAGGAAGGGATTGTGTTAGCTGAAGTTCCTGGTGTTCTGGAAAAGACTCTGGGTGCAAGAAGGTGCCAATCCTTCAAGAGTTTCACTGGTTACCTCCTCTCATCTTCCTTCGCCTCCAAAGCCCTGCCCTCTTCTTCCAACCTCCAGTTACAATACAGAGTTTTAATTCTGTATGTAATACATCTCCTGCATGCCTCTGAGCTTCAGAGTATGTGAATATAGTATGTTCAAATTACAGACAAACTGTGATTGATATTATAAACTGAGTAGCCTGTTAAATTGCTTTTTCCCATTCAGTGGGAGGTCCCGCATTTGTATGGGGACAAAAACTTCTCTCTTCCTAGTGTTTGAGGTTCTCACTGCTCCTGGGGCTGTCAGAACCACTGCCCTGTCTATCAAGCTGTGTTGTCCCTGTCATGTCCTCACAGCAAGGGGATGGTACCACAACACACACAGAAGATCTAGACAGACCCTTCCCAGGCCTCTATATACTAATAAGGAATGAGAGTGCTGTTCCCAGAAGCAATTCTACCTTGATCAGTGAAATGGCTCCAGTGTGATTCAAGGCAGGGAAGAGCACAATCAACCATCCATCTGGAGTACTGACACACAGCACATCAACTGGCTAATTGCTCACTTAGTTTTCCTAGATGTTATCTAAAGAAAACAGCAAGGACAGCAGAGAACCACTTTATTAGCTGTTGTTAATAAACAACAGCTTATTAATCACTCGCAGTAATGGGTTCTGCAGGAGAACAAACACAGTGGAAAATAATCTGGCTTTTCCTAAAACCTGACTTGATTCAACCCAACTTCATGGGCACAAGGAATGAGTATCTGTCCAAATTCAAGTCTACTTGATGAAGGTGTTCTGCTTTTGTGAAACCCAGCAATAACAACACTTGTGATTTAGGTGTTGAGCTGATCACTGTCTTGAGGGGGAGGGATGTGACTCTACAGCGTATCACAGAGAGCTGTCCTAGTGCCTCCTTCTGCACTGCACTGCAGTGGCAACAGGCATGGAGGGGCAGGGCACTGAATTGCTGAGGGACATGCAGCTTCCACAGCAAAACTGGCAGGCTTGGGCAGGACTGGGAGTTAATACACAAGCTCCTTGGCTAGAGTCATGTTCTCCCCAGAGTCATGCTCTCCCAAGGTTAAAGTAGAAAAAAATCACGATAGCTTCTGCAGCCAGGTTTATTCTGGTCTTTTCTCTGAGTTCCTGGAGTTAGAAAGCTGATGTCCTCCTGTGGGTCTCACTTTATTCTCCACTCACAATATTTTCCAGTGGAAGGATTGGAATTTGCCCCAGAGCACCCAAACTACAGTTTTGAATTAATGCTTTTTCCTCAGTTCTGCTGACATTTGTTTATTCTGATACACTGATGTACGAGCCAAATGCAGCTCACTGATATCTTTGTGCTGGAGAAAGCAAAGAATGTCCCAGACTGTGTTCATAACAGCTTAGGACAATCCTCCAAACATCTTAGTAGTCTGTTGGTATATTTGGTTTTGTTTGGATGTCTATTCTTTAAAAGGTCACATCTTAAATCTGAATATTTTCCCTGTGCTTTATGTAAGTAGAGACAATGATCCATGAAGGATTGTGCTGGGAGTACCTTTCCAGGCAGGTTTTACAATGCTGCACCTTAAGGAGCTTTGCTTGTTGTTCTTTCCTACTTTGAGCCATGCCATCAGCATTAACATCTCACCAGGATGTTTGATCAACTCCTACCCTTCAGGAGAAGGGCTGGGGAGCATCCCTCACCTGGAGAGGCTGTTTTGAGTAGTGAAGTGCTTGCTGAAAGACCAGCACTCTTTTGCATATTTACAGCCACCACCTTGGGGTTTGTTTGGTTGTTGTTTTTTTTGTTTTGGTTTGGTTTTTTGTTTTGTTTTTTTTTGGTTGGTGGGTTGTTGTTGTTTGTTTTGTTTGTTTGGGTTGTTTTTTTGGTTTTTTTTTGGTTTTTTTTTGTTTTTTTTTGTCAAGTAGTTTAGTTTAATGAGTTGATTGACCTAAGCTCCTTGCTAAAGAATATTAAGATGTCTGGGAACACCAAGATACAAATACAAGGAAAATGAAAGCCTATTAATTCAGGAAACCTTTAGTTTTTCCTCCACTCAAATGGAAAAACAACTTCTGGGGCATCAGGTAGCATTGTGCAAGTGATAAATTTTAACCCATCTGAATAGTTCTTTCACTCTCAGAAAGGGACATAAAGAAAAAGTTTGGAGTAGTGCACTACTATCTAGCTATAGTTTCCCATCTGCTGTTGTGAAGGCTGTGGCCCTGAAGGTCCTTCTTTCGGCATGAGGGAAAGAAACGTAAAAGGAAATTCAGTTCTCTGTTTTCCTCACATCCCCAGCTTGATTCCTTAAAAGGAAGCCTGAAGGAGGCAGCTTATTCTTCCACCTGTCCTTGGGGAACTCAAAAAGCCTGGGGTGGTGCCTCCTGCTTTTACACTGTCCAAAAAAAATTCATGCTTTGAGCTTTTTGTAAGCGCAGAGATGGACTCTGACTTTAACCTCTGCCCAAAGGGAAATGTAGTATGAGAACAGGAGAGTTGAAAGGGTTGTAGAGTGGCAGGTACATTTGAAGTCTCCTGTGATTGCTCTTTCTCAGCATATGTCACAGGGTGCTTTGTGCTGCCTCCAAACTCATCTGATGAGCATAAAGCTCTTTTTAATTACAATGACACATAGATTCTTTTATCAGAATATCCCAGAAGTGAAACACATCGTACTTGAACTGCCACAAGGCTTTGCATTACTGTTAGAAAGACCTGGTAAAAATCGAATAGGAGAGGAACTCAGAAAATATGCATCTGCGACTGTTTTTTCTAAGCATCATCTACTGTGAGTTAAGTTCCAGTTTCAGTCCTGCACAGCATCAAGCTACTGAAGTATTCAATAGGTCTATGAAGGGATAATAGGAAGTTAGGGGTCATGAAAATTTAATATCCCTGTGCAAGATTAAATGGGACTATTTATTTCTTACTGTGATTTATAAGGCTCCTTTATGTTGGCACTCACATATCATAAGCAAAAAGAAAAAAAAAAAAAGGAGGGGGGAAGGGGAATTAATAACAAGAAAAGTCTAAGATAGAAAACACTGCAGTGGACTTTCAAATGCCTCCTTTATATGAAATTGTGCTATCCAAGGAGTGACTTACTGAACACAGACAGTTGATAGTCTTACATAACGCTGTGTTTTGGATGCATGGATGCTGTACTCAAGTGTATCATCCAATCTGCTTTTCCTGCAGCTAAAAAAGGTGGTGAACAACTGGAATCTGATATCTCTAGCTCCTTGGAACCCACATAATGATAACATTTACCAGTATTTTGCTGCTTTTCCCAGAATCTGGACTGAATTTTTACATAAGAGAGTGCACCAAGGCGCAGGTCAGGATGATCCCTGACCACCACCACGCCAAGAGTAGCTACAAGCACTTATATTCTGAAGTGAGTCTGGTCTTGACTGATGTAGCACTACTGATGGCTGTGAGCTGTTAGATTTCTTGTCCCAGGGACACCAAGATGACATTCACAGGCGAAATACGTCTCCTTTTATTTGTATGAGGAAAATTATGTATGGAAAACTGTATGCAAACATAATCAACATCTTTGAAAATAGAAGGAAAAATGAAGCTGGGGTGCAGACCTGTTAAAGGAGATCAGGCCTGAGCTTTCTGCTTCCTTTGATATATATAGAGAGAACATGTCCCTCCCTAGGTTTCAAATGCTTTAGCATTAATTTAGTATCATTATCCTCAAGAGTTAAATACTGTAAAATTGTGATTTTTCATTTTGAAATCTGAGGCTCTACAAGGTAAAATGACCCACCTGAGGTTGTTTGTGAGTCAATTGCATCAACAGAATGAGTTGCTGCAGGTCCCAAACCACCTTCGTTGTCAAAATGAACATGAACTCATTTATGTGGGTTTTGAAACCTTCATCTCACTTCAGCTTCAGATCTTTCTTTTTGTTGTTATTGAATTGTTCAAAATTATGGGAATTTACAAACCATAATGTAGTAGAAAATAGAGCAGAAGGTGGTACTTTTTATGCCTACTATCAATTCAGGAGGATTGTTGCTTTATCCAGTACCAGGTGGTTTTTATTTAAATTCCAGAGTATGTGAGTGCTTGGTGGGCAGATGGGCAATCCATGTGTTTTCATCTGAAAGGAGGCAGTGTATGTCTATCTGCTCTTTGAATAATTCCTTCTCCGGAAAAGGAGGTGACAATTTAAAGGAAATCATGACTTTCTGAAAAGAGCCACAGTGCAACTTTAACTCCCACAGGACTCAAAGAGATCAGAGGAACTGAAGACATGAAATGGGGTTTCTGACACTTCCCACAGCAGATTTCTCTTTTGAGGTTTCTTATTCCCACACAGGTGTTCAAGAGACAGGTTGCTATTTACACTGCACTGCCATTGACACAACAAACTCTGCCAGACCCAGCCACTTAGAAACAGCAAGCAATTTGTCAGCCTCCTACCAGCCAGTGTCCTCAGCGGTCAGCTAACACTGCTGCATTGCACACAGAACAGTCCTCGTCCCTCTGCTGCAAAGAAAGGGATGGAAAGGTTTAAAGTATTTTCAGTGGGAGTAGGTAAGGAGAAAATTGCACAAAATTCAGGACATAGTTAGGTGCAGCCACAGTAAGAATCCCTGTAATACGGACATACCTGAGGTAGCTTTAGGTTAGCAGGGATTTGTAGCAGTGACAGTCAGGAGCTCAGCAGCAGCTTATTGTAAAATCAGATCAGTATCCGTGTAGATGCTACTAGCACCTTGAAAACTAATGCTGGTGTGCCTAGAGTGAGTGCAGAAAAAGAATAAGGATGAAAAAAAAATAGTCTGAACCTGAAAAAGATACAATACACTGAAGTGCAGGTAATATATTTCAGGCAAGCTGAAGTCTAGGTGATGGTAATTGCAGAAAGGGTTGTTTGGGAACTGACTATAGTTAAGATGTAAAAAACAGGCCATGGAGAACAATCTCAAAATGGGAGAAGGGTAGATGAAGTGACTAAGGACAGCCTCCAGATCCAGCCACAGATCACCTCTAGCCAGTCATCACTTTCTTTTTATTTTGTCTTTCGGTATTATAATGTTTTTATTATAATTACTTAAAATGGATAGTTTACAACATCAAAATCTGAGTGGGGAAAAGGGCATCAAGATCTGACCCTAGTAATCACACCTTAATTAGGGAAATATTGTCCCACTCATGGAGGAGGTTGGAACCATTGAAACTGCTTTGGGAAAGGGAGCACACACTCATGTGCAGCTCATAGGTAAGCTCACATACTTTGAAGTTTGCAATGCCAGGGTATGGAAAGTAAATGCCCCGAAGTTTGCTGTTGATAAATGATTGTGCTTCTGAAATGGTAATACAAATGCACTGAGTCGTGAAATGCAGCTAATATAATTAATCTTGCAATATTGTAAATCTGTTGGAGACAGATAACATGAGAATTTTGCTCTACTGTTTCACACTACAGCAGAAACCAATAAAGTGTTCAGAAGACAGCCTGGAGCCTAAATATTTCCAGGTGACTTTGGTGATTTTCAAAATATCTGTTTACATAACCTTTCCCAAAAAGCAGACATTATGCGTAACAGTAGTTTGCTCCACCCTAGAACTGCTCCAAGAACTACCTGAAGAAAAAAGATATATTCTATATTATTTTCATTGCAATAGAACACTAAGCAATTGTGTGATCATCTGAGAGCTTGAGAGATTTTAGGGCTGATTGATCGGTAGGTTGTGCTTTCAGTCATTACAGTTAGAACATTTTTCCTAGGAATTGTCCTGTGAGGGGCTAAGTGTTGAACTTGGTCATCCTTCTGGATCACTTCCAACTCAGCATATTCCATGATTCTGTGAATTATTCTCCAGCTCTGGATCTCAAAATCAAGGACTACCCTTTATATGAAGTGGATTTAGGGATATCTCAGTCTATTTTACAGTAAGTTCTCTTATTTTCTCCATTGTAAATTGCCTTTCTACAACTCAGACAAGAGGGACATTCAGCTACCAGAACAAAGTTTGGGCAACATCCACCTTTCCAGCCTTTGAAAAAAACTTGCTCAGATCAGAGACAAACACGTTATTTACAAAAATTTTTGATTGAAAAGCTTTCAGTTAATCTGAGCCAGTAAATTATTCCAACTGAGATCCATTCAAGTAACTGGTGCATAGTAAGAAATTATCTCTAGCTGAGTTGCATGAACACAGTGGCACTACTGATGAGTTACTACATCTTGTCAGCCCCAGACTCAAGGCATCTAAAAATCTCTTCCACAAAACCTCACTTTGCTGGACCCTGCAAAAAGAGAAGAGTGTCTCTATAATGGTCCGTACATCTGTACATGCTCCCATCTCAGCCTCGCAAAGACATTTTTGTAAGCAGAACACACTGGGAACATCAAAGGGAACATCATGGCTACTGGCATAACTTCCAGATGACCAAGAGACAGTCCTGTTCAAGGCCATGTTCCAGAATATTTCTAGCTCTTACCTGAAAATTCAGGACTGAATTTCAGCACGAGTCTGTTATGTGCACAGACCCTGAGCTGGTGTGTGGGTATAACCTTCAAAGAGGCAGCCCTGCATGTATGTACAGACTGGGGAATGAGATCCTGGAAAACAATACTGTGAAAGGGACCTGGGGGTTCTGGTGGATGACAAGTTGAATATGAGTCAGCAGTGCCCTGGAGCCAGGAAGGACATCCCTGTCCCGGGGGACATCAGGCACAACATCGCCAGCCGGTCGAGGGAGGGGATTGTTCCTACTCTGCGCTGCACTAGGGCAGCCTCACCTTGAATATTGTGGCAGTTTTGGGTGCCACAATGTAAGAAATTATGTCTAAACTTGGTTTCCAAGATGTCAGGAATGCTGTTGCGGCCTCTCGTGAAACAGGGGTTATCTGCTGTCTTAAATCCCTCCGTACTGGATTGATTGACCTGAATTTTCCTCCTCAGTTGTATGGATGAATTGTGACCTCTGGAAGTTTCCATGTTTTGTGAGAGGAAATCATACCCTTTGTTCTTCAAAGAGGTGGTCTTGGATATCTAGGTGTGTGGTGGATCGAGGCACCTTTTTAGTCTCATGAGGTTTTGGGTCTCAGCTCAATTCATAATACTTGTAGTATTTATTGTAACAACTAATACAGATCTGAAACATATAATTTCTAAAACCTAGTGATCCACGTTAAAGAAACATGTGTCTTGGGCCTGCTACCTCTACCAAACAAAATTTTCTCTAGTTTAACCCATACCATGTCTTCTCATCATAAAGGTGTCCCTGAAGTAGCATTAATCTGGAGGGATGTTGCCCTCTGTACCCTGACTATACACATAGAAAAAGAATGGTGAGCAAAAATAAGAGAGAAGAGTATGTCAGGTTGGATCTGTGTCACTTCAGGTTTTGGCTATTGTTTTCAGTTTCCTTGTGGCTCGTAAAAGCTAAGCAGCCTCATTTTGGAATGGACAGCAAAGTTCAGAGTAGTGCCAAAACGAGCTGCATGACCAATCCCAACCTGTGTTACCTTCATGCCTGCTGGAATGATTGCAGCCTTTTCTTAGCACCATGGCTAGTGCTCAGCAGGAGAGAAAGGGCAGGTAACTCATTTGGAAAGCTCATCATTCCGAGAGAATAGTGGTATTTAGTTTAACCATTTATCTCTTTTTTTTTTTATTTTATTTTTTTTACTATGTTTTTAGATACACTTCTGAGTACTTTTTGGAGACAGTAAATGCATGGAAGGATGGCCATGCCTGGGTCTATGGAGGCTAAAAGGGTGTCACTTGTAAGCAGTGTCTCCCATGCACTTAGATGCCTACAAAATTCAGGAAGGAAAACTCTACCAACTTAAGGGGGAAAAAAGAAAAAAACAAACTGCTTTAACTTTTTACTAAATCTATGCCTCCAAGCATTCAATGAGAAATTCAAATCTAATAATAGCTATAATTAACATCTCTCAACATTGACTGGCATATTTACTCTGAAGGACGGTATCACTTCTTGCAGAATTGGGAACATCCATGGAACAGTACCACAAATAAGAAAATAATTAGCCTGTAAGCCTCTCAGAGCTCCAAAAGAAAGGCAATAGTGCCACTCTTCTGCCACTATGAACCTGCCCTGTTTCCCTCCACTTATTCTGTCTCTTGCTGTGCCCTCTCTGGCAGGCTGGTGGTTAAGTCTAGCTCTGCAACTGGCTTCTCTGGGATTTCTCCTTTGATTTTCAATTTTTTCTCTGCCTGGGAGAAAAGCAGGAAAGTTAAGAAATGGATCCATGGAAGCATTCACATCTAACTTTTCTTCATCTCCCACTTTCTGACCACCTTTACAAAGATCTGGAATCCAATTTCCAGATCCTTTTCCCTGTGACTAAGCTGTAGTAGCCACTGCCTCTCCTACCACTTCATTTTGTTTTCTGACCTACACAACTGCTCAGCAATTTAGTTTTCCTCACAAGAGTCTCTTACAGGTGATAGTCCAGGGGCAATTCTGTGTCTACAAGCTTTCTGGATGTCCAAAGAAAGCTTCTCCATGACCTCCTTTCTAGCTACCACAGTATGGCCAGTCTGCCTTCCTCTCAGGTGCTGAACATCCATTGTAAAGCAGGGCAGTGCTAGCAGAGCAGAGTATTTGATCCCTGTTGCTCTTGAAGGAGACCACACTTGTGAGAAGGTTTTGTAGCTAGGTTTTGGGGTTCATACAGGCAGAAAAAGTGCCAAGTCTTTTTTCTGCAGTCACTGTCTTTTTTCCTGCCCTCATCCTGACTTTTCTTGAGTGTGAACAGTCACCAGCAGGAATGTTATCAGTGTCATTAGGACCACCTAAAATGTAGTATCTCAGCATGTTTTGCAGTTGATCTTGCTTGTATCACATGCAAAACACACTTCCTGTTGTCATTTTTCTTACCCTGTGACCTGATATCATCAAGGAAGAAAATCAAGCTTGAACATTGAAAGTTCCCAGACAAACATTTTGTTGAGCAGTCGCTTTTTGATCTAAACTGCTGGTACGTATAGAAGCAGCATTAATCATAACTCTTAAGAGAAAGAAAACCCAAACTCCTCATTCAAGCCCCAGTTCCACTTGTCTTTATTCATGTAGAAATGCACTGTGCTCTATAGCCACTCCCATAACAACACATTATGCTCCTCTATATCCTGCAGTAGTGTCACAGAACATGGGCATTTGGGGGCAGTTCAGGAGGGTACAATCCACCAACAGCCAAACATGAGAAAGGTTAATGTAAAGTGAGGATGGTGTGGGTCAATTCCTCCCTTGCAATATTTCTGTGTCCTCTGGGGCCAGTTCTCAGCATTTTGGCTGTGCTGCCCTCTGAGTGCTGTGTCATAACTACCTTCCATGCAAGGATCCAACCCACATGAAGCTTCTGCCAAGAACTGTTAGAAGTGTATGAGGAACCCTCTGGTTCCATCGTGCCTGCATGGCTGTGAAATGGTGGCAAAGCTTCCCACCTGATGCTGAAGCATTTTGAGCCCTGCTCGGGTAGCAGCTGAGGCACAGCTCAGCACAGAAATGGCTGAGAACTCAGCAGCTCACCTTTGCTTTCCATCTCAGCAGCCTCCAGAAAAGCTCTCAGCATCCATGCTTTCTGAGCTGCACAGACTTTGGATGGTGGCTCTTGAGCGCATTTGCTCTTTAACTTCCTTTCTCTAACTACAGCTTTGTACATGGTACTAAAGTAGTTCCTCAGATACTAAAACTGAGGAACTAAAATCACTGAAAGAGGGATTGCACCTGCTAGCTTTTTGGATTCAACTTGCATTTGTGACTTAAAAATTCACCCAGATAAAACAAGAGAAGCTTACAAAATGCCTTGACTTTGGGTCACTCCTTTTCTTTTGCGATAAGAAACCAACCTGCAGGGCCTCAGTGTGAGCTGCAATTTAGCAGTAGGACAGCCAAATAGTTTTGTAGGAAAAGGTCTTGTTCATTTTGAAAAGAATTGTTGGAATAATTTCTCCTTCTGTTATGAAAGCTGACAGGGAACTTCTTTTAACCTGTCACTCAGTCAAAAACTGTAGCTGCAAGATGTGGTTATTTATCTTCACTGGAAAGTTGAGAACTTTGGGGGAAAGAGTTCCCCAAAAGCATCCCCAGAAGCAGACTCTATAGATGAATTTTCTGTTCATATCAGCAGGAATTGTTTCGCTGGGAGATTATTGGGAGAAAAAAAATTAAGAAAAAGCTAAAAAGGCAAGTCTTATTATGAATCTAATCCACATTGCAAATGAGCAAATCATGTTAGAGGTAGAAGCTGCAATTTAAAATATGCAGAATTTGGGACTTTTTTTTCACACTCAGAAAAGGGAATGTGCTACTAATGAAAGTATATTAAAAAAGAGCTAAAAAAGAGCACAAAGGGACCCTTTTTACAAAAGTGTAGAATGTGTCTCATCTCTATTGAAGTGCCCTATTAAAAGAAGCTGCAGTCCTTTCCTTCATTTAGTGCTCTGACCTGCAAGTGCTTCAGAGCAGTACATTCTCTTGGCACTTCAATGACAGGAAAAGTTGGCAGTGAGGAGCCAGCCTAGAGGATGAAGGTGGCAATTCCACCTTTTTGGCAAAGCTGCTTCTGAGGGGATGCCCGAGAAACAAAATGTGGAGGATACCTCACAGCCATTTCAACCCAAATCAAATATTCTATTTAGATCTGGAAATTCTGAGGAAAATTGAGGCATTATTCATGGGGTCATTTAGATTGTGAGGTGTGACCCCAGATTGCAGTGCACCATGCTTGCCTTTCATCTGGGCGATCAGGACAGCTTCAGGGCCAACAACAGGGGCCCTGGCACCAAGTCCGTCAGTCCTGTAGCTCCAGCACAGAGAAGGAAAGCATGATGCAATATTAGATGCTTTGCCAAAACTGTACACATTCTCTGACACATCAAGATAGCTCTCCCAAATACAATTATATCCTCTTCCCAGGATGTGCAAGATATGTGGAAAGGCCAGGAAGTTGCACATGCCTACATGATACTTGTACATTAGACTAGACTTGTACATTAGACTATGAGGGCATTACAAATGGCACTAGACATGTAAAATATGCCTATGTGATGGAAAGTGATACAAATTAAGTCATAACAATCAACACTTTAAATTGGAATGATAAATTCACACACCAAGCTCAAGGTGCTTAGATCATGCAGTAAGAGAGTCACACCTTTCTAAAATAATTCGTAGGTTTATTATTAGCTGAGAAGCAGGTGAGATCTGAGGAGTTGCTAAGATTTCTAAGTCTGCATCCAAAAATGTGTGTTCAGGCCCTGTTTTGCATCCATGGTTTAGCTGCCTTAATCATCACAACACTAAATGCACCCCTGCTCACATCACTTCACAGGTGACACAGGTATGGGTGTTACCATGCCACACCTATGGACCATCTGGGCAGGGTGTTGTGATCCTCTAAGAAGAGATGTTATCCATGCTCATCACAGGAGTCAGCCTCCAAAATATTGTGATCTAGATCAAAAAACCTGTGGTCTAGGGAGAAAAGCAGATAACATCTTCTAGGAGGGTGATGAACATAGAAACTAGGGTTCCAGGGTCATATAAAAACAATACTAGGTTGGAAAATGGACTTTGACATTCTGTTTAGAAGTGAACCAAGTATTGATTTTTAAATCTATGAAAAATTTTGGAAGTTGTAGAATAATTTTGAGAATTAATTGCACGATTCATCCTGAGCCAATAAATATTGAATTTCAGTGTTGACTAATTTAGTGTTCATTTCATGTTAATTTAAAGGAAAACAGGAAAATAAACAAGTTCTGTACCAAAATTTTTAAATATTTCATGTGAAACCATTGGAAAGAAACTACCGATTTAAATGGATTTCAGTATTCTTCTTCTTGTTTTTTTTTTTCTCTAATCATTAACAGCTGAGGAAAAGCAACATAAATGTGTTCATTTTGTCTGTGCCATGAAATCTGCATTCTCTTTTTTCTGAAATTCTAAGAGCAAAAAGTAAATTTCATTTTATAGGACCACCTTAGAAAATAAAAACTGCTGACTTGTAAAGGCCAAAATCATGTTTAAAGATATATTCATAAACAGCTTCGGTTGCTTGTTTTGCTATGCATTGGTTGGCAAACCTTTTATTGCTATAGATTATTTTTCTAAAAAAAATTTTCCAACTGAAGATTAGTTAGATTAAAACTATGTCAGAAGATGAGGTATTTCAGCTGGTATAGAACACAAGGCAAAAAATTGTAATTTTTAACAGAAGAAAGAATGGAACAGCAAGGCTTCCAAGTTAAGAGAAAAGTCTGCCTGCTGCAAGCAAACCTTTTTAGAAATAATTGCTTATGATTAGTGTTTTAAAATCTGCAAAAGCACTGTCTTGCTATTGAGATGAGACAATGCTGAGTTGAAACAGAAATGTGTAAAGGAAAGAAAAGCAATTTGATCATTTCATTTCTATACTTACACCTGGACACATTGAAGCTGTATGTGTCTCTTGGAAAGTGCTGCCAGCCGGAGGGCTTTGCCTGCTGTGAAGGCATCTTTTGCTCCAAGCTCTGACTTGAAGCTGCTGGCCTGATTTTTGGCAGAGAAGCTGTTGGTGACTGTGTGAATCTCTTCTTCACCTGCCTCAGTGAGCCAGAGGTGTTAATTGCAGTGTCAGGTTTCAACTAGATCCCCTATATTTCAACTATATTTACAGGGTGTGTGCTCAGTGGGAACTGGGGCATACTGGGGGTGGCCAGGCCCCAAACAGGAAAGCAGGGGTTTAATTGCAGCCCAGTAGCCTGCTTTGGACATTGGCTAGTAGCAGACGTGTAAGGAATTGACGTGTCAAACTCGTTAAAAGGTTTCATTTTTTGAGGAGCTTTTTCAGCTTCTGGTAATTCTCAGTTGCAAGATTTTCTGAGTGGGAATTTGCCTCAAGACTATGATGAATTAATGATGAACCAAATTCCAGTATTTATCACACTCTGGAAATAATCTTTTCATAGATTTTCCCACTGCTAAAACAAACCTCACACCTTTGCTTCATTTTTAGCAGATTTTCCACCATTATTTCACCACTGCCTTCACCTGGCCTTCACCACAGACCAATATCACAGCCTTCTCCAGATTAGTTTTCAGAGGTACCCCCATGGCTTAAATTGATGGATTAGAGCTGTTCCACTCTTTTGATGATAGCCTGCATTATTCACTCACTATCAAATTAGTGTGTCTGAAAAAATGACAGGCTATTGGAATCTTGCAGAGTTATTTAGTGGCATTTGTATTATCACAGGAACTTCAGTAATACAATTTGAGGTTGGATCTAGCCAGGCTACATTGTGAGGAAAAGGCAGCCTGATTCCATATGTCTGAGTGCATACACCACACCGGCAGCGCTAATGGGCATCCACAGTCTCCACAACCCCACTGATGCTTGCACTGCTTTGCAAACCCCCTGAGCAGTTATGCTGTGTTATTATCCTAAGACAGAGAAGAAGCTGTGTATAATGTGGTGAGGGATCAAGAGGGAAAATGAGCCACAGCCAGCCTGTTGAGTCCATAAATGCATCCAAACAGCAAGGCAGCGGAACAAGTGATGGTTGTAACAGTGACAGGGTGGCTGTGCATGTGTAATCCACTTCCATCAAACCAGTTATTGAACAAACACATAGTAAGAAACATATAACAAGATTTTGACAAGTTAGCTAGTGCTTCTGTTGTCAGCACTTAAAAAATAATTGATACTGTCCCAAACACATAGGAAAGCTGTAGATAACAGTGGAAATTATATTATTGCCTGTATTTCTAGCAGACATGAATGCTAGGGTGTAAAATTTCATGTTTTATTTATGTTTTTATTATATAGCAACTCTAAGACTGTTTAGTAATCCTCTTTCCCTCCACTGTGTGGAGTGCTGTCCAGTTGATTAGCTGAGATTTATTCACTTCACTCTTGTGTTTTATTGTTATTTTCAGTTCAGAATCAAAGCTGGAGTTGTTAAATCTACCAAAGGTGTGCCAGAACTCATCTTACCATGACAACACTCACTTTTATCCAAACAGCTCCTGAAATTAAGAATTATTTTTTCCACAAAGGCGAACCTTGCATAGTGCACCTTTATTCAGGAGTCATTCAATGAGTAATGGAGTGCTATTGTCATGGCTTTCACAGCAAATGAGGAAAATGGACAGCATATCTGTATTGGTTTTGCATGGTAAGGTTTTGGTAGTGGGGGAAGGGGGGCAGTACAGGGGTGGCTTCTGTGAGAATCTGCGAGCAGATCCCCCTGTGTGTTCAGCAGAGCTGATGTCATCTGGGTCCCAGCCTGGCCAAGGTCAAGCCCACCAGCACCACTGGAATAACATAATCAAAAAAGGGCAAAAAACCTGGTAACCTCGAGTGGAGAGAGGTGTAAGAATATGTGAGAGGAACAGCTCTGCACACCCAAGACCAATGAATATGGGGAGACCAATGAATATGAGGTTCCCTGCAGCCCATGGTGCAAATTGTGGTGACTCAGGGAGATCTATGAGGGAGCAAAGATCCTCCTGCAGCCCCTGGTGCACCCCATGCTGGAGCAGGTGGGTGCCTGAAGGAGGCTGTGACCCCATGATATCCATCCAAGTCCCCACGTTATCCCTACCTAGAGGCAGATCTGCTTGGCAAAACTGAGTGAAGTTGCGTTTCCAAGTCCTACAGTGCTGAACTGATCTCCCCGTTTAAGTGCACAAATACTCAGACGGGTGCCTGGGGGCTCAGGGACACTTGCACACCCATCTCAGCCTTTGGGCAGGGCGGCAGGCAGGCAGCAAAAGCACGGAAAGTGAGAGGCATGTTTCCCAGCATTTTTCACAGAAGCAGTTTAAGGGATTGTAAGATTCCTCTACTGAGGTAGACACCTTTTTTTTGTAGGCTGAGCTCCAGATACAAGGTATTTTAAAGTAACCAATGCCAATCAGGCAGGAGAACGCTGTTCCAGGAAGCTCTAAGTCTAAAGGAGGTGATATCCTTCATATCAGGACTGGAAGTCAGTCCATCCCATCCCAAACAGGAGGGTCTAATGGGATGGGGTGTACTTTACCACACCACACCATCCTCACGGACACTGGTACTCACATTGCACCTCTCTGAGCAAGGGAGGAGCTCTTACACCCTTAAAAATGTTCCTCAGTTTGGTCCTTACTGCTTTCCTGGAGCTCAGGATACTGGAGGGAAATCTACGGGCAGCAATAAAAATAAAACAAGAAATGGTCTCATCTTTCCAGTAAGAGGCATGAGGATCATTAGAAGCCAAAGTGGGTGGTGAGACTATTCTTTTTCCCCACAGCCACATCATGAAAGCTCGGGCGGGGGGGGGCGGGGTAGGGAAATAATAAAATTGCAGAACCAGACAATATCTTGTTTTTAATCTTCTCAGAAACAAGGCTTTCCTTGCAAACCAGGTGGCTGTTGGTTCTGCCTTTCAGCAATTTGCAAAACCCCTTTTAGCATCATTGCATGGTATCTGCACATGCCATTTGAGAGACTGGGATTTTAAAGAGTGTGCAGAGTCATCTCTTTTCCCAGAATTGCTCTTGTAGCAGAGACAATTTGACGGAAGCCCATTTATTAAAAGAAATTGAAATGGCTGACCAAAAGGTTTTCTTGGAAAAGGAAGACCTTTGAAAGCTTAGGTAGGATTTGTAGCTGGGGAAAAAATCCTCACTGTGAGCAGAAAGGCCTCTGCAAGTTCTGCCAAAGCAAAGCAATGGGAAGAAATGAGATTTTGTAAACTCTTAACAGTATTGTCTTCTCCCTTGTCTGGATATTTTTCCTGGGTTTGGGTTTTTTGGAATCAAATAAAGCATGATTACTCAACAAGCCTAGATGCAGCACCATGTATTTAAAGCCTTCTCCTCCACCTTCCCCTTCTTCAATGTTGTTTTAACCAACATGGACTTGCCTTTTTCATATTACTTGTTCTTTGAAGTATGGCCATCAAGAACATGGACCTGAGGGACTGTGGAGGCCAGAAGAGACTTGGAGGGTTTGCTGAGGGCTCAAAGGTTGTGTCTTATTTTTAATTGATAATTGAGGAAACCCAACCATGAGGGGAAGACAGGAGCTTCTGTTTTGTACTGTCCTCTCTCTGGCAGTGCCTCTCTAGAGTTCTGAGGCTCTTGGGCAGCTCCTGCCCTGCGCAAGGTCCACTGGTTTGCCAGCACCAAGAGAGACATGAGAGCTCAGTTGTTGTCATAGGTGGTTGGTTGCAACTGCACTAATAAATCTGAAGGTTTTCCTATCCCAGGTTTCCCTTGACAAAGCTTGTGCCTGGGTCATACTTTATTCTTGGAGCCATGGGACAGCCCTCCCCAGCTGCTTTTTCAGGGGTTGAGGCAGTGAGGCATGGCAAGACGTAACCCATGAAGAAAATGCTGTGTAAAAAGAGCTTTCTTGAATGCAATCTCTTCTAAGTACAGAAAACATCAGGGGGGGAAAAAAAAAAAACAACCAAAAAAACCCACCAGAATCAATTATATTTAAAACTAATCAGTTTAAATTATAGCCACTGATTTTTATAGTGACTGACTCATAATCTTTTTAATATTTTTTATGAGTGGTGCCAATAAACTAACTTCCATAGAACAAGCATGAAAAATATCAGAAGCACGAAGACAAGTCACATCTGAAATTTAACTAAGAAGTCTGTCTGTCTTCATCAGGACTGCAGTGTTTTAGATCCTCAATGTTTCTGAATGTCTAAAAAGAACTGAATGACAATAGATAAATTATCTTGAAAGCACTCTAAAATGTCGACATCCACCAGTGAAGAAACCAAATTCAATCTAATAACATAATCTGAACTAGAAATGCAGGTTAATGACCTTCTACTTCACTGTCTAATGGGGCACACATCTTACAAGAATAAATGGATTGTGGAACATACTCATACTGGAATTTTATAAATAAATTATTATAACACTAATTGGGACTAAATTACCATGTTTTAAAGTCATCTAGTAATTAAACTTCTTAGTGGCACAGTGCCTAGTTCTTTTATGCTGTGAAAAAATATTTTCTCTGATTATGGTACTGGCAAAACATTACTGACATAATTTCTTCTTAACTGTTTTGATCCCCAAACAAATTCCTTCCAAATCCATCACCTTACATTGAAAATATAAAGAGGATTAAAGGAAGAGATTGAATGCTAACCCTTTAAGTCTTCATAGCGAGAGCTGAATTACCCAGCTTTAATACAGTGTTAAAATGTCCATTATGACATCATTCTGTATGTGTGCAATTTGAAATATGAAATTTGGTCCTACTTTTTGTGTAGCACTGCTGGTGGCACGGGAGAGTCAGGGATGCTGAAGGCAGATGCAGTGCAGGGCGTTTGGGCTCTGATGCCCTGCTCCACTCTTCCTTCACACTGTTAGGTCTTGGCTGGCTCTGCTTTCTCACAGAATTCAGGAGAGTCAATGTCCAGCAACAGTGTTTTGCATAGGAGTGGCTGTGAGGCCCAGCTTTAGTGCCTATTATCACAGATTCAGTCAATTTGGTTGCTGAGGTGAGATCTGCTTGCTGTTTTATGCTTTTGAGACCACTTGAATAGGGCCACTATGCAAGGCAAGACATACAGCTCAGTCTGAGATTGCTTTCCATCAGTATACTCTTTACTGTTTAATCAATAGGAAACAATTCAGCTATTAAATGAAGCATTAGCAAAACTTAAACCACAACAAAACATTATTATGTAGAACACCTAGATCACACACAAATACCCCCAGCAGGGGTGTGGAAAGGTGCTGTTCCCACCAGGGTAGACTTGACAGCTGTTGCATTCCAAGTGTTTTCCGCAGAGTTGTCTTTTCAGTGCCAGAACCTCCGCTGAAACTGTGCACACAGCAGTGCACTCCAGAGACAGTCCCCTCTGTTGTGTAAAGGCAAACATGACAAGCCCAAAGAAAGCATCAGAGCAATTCAAAATCTTTTACTCCAAAATACAGCATTAGGAGGCTCAGGAAGCACTCAGATTCTAAGCCAGCTTCCTATGCAAAGAGAAGGGGTCAGGAGGAGGGTATCCCTCACTGTCAAGGGAGCTAGATGGGATCATGCCTTCATCTGGGGACATGCAGAGAGGCAAAGCAAAGGCTGTGCGATTCCTGACAGTTTGGAGGTGCAGATGTGAGCCTGGAGGAGCAATTCATCCAGTTGCACAAAAAGCTGCCATCAGACTGTTTTTCCTCCTGTTAACACTGTTGCCTCAAAGCGCAAACTTCATTAGTTTTTCTTCAAGTCCCATCTGAATCTAGGGCAATAAACCAGTTTTTACTGTTTTTTTGAGATCTGAGTTACTTCCAGGGCTGCAGTTCCCTCAGTGGCAGCCCCTTTACCTCCCACAGTGATGAATTGTGCTGAGCTTGCTCCCATCCTGAGTCTACATCCCTTGCACCTACCTTTAGGAAAGCTGAGCTGACAGCAGGCTTACCACTAACAGTAATGAGATGCAGTCCTTAAAACCCACACTGAAGATAATACAGTTCTTTCGTTCTGCAGGTCAACCCACGTGTTTAGCCTGAATCACCTACTAACACACCTTCTTTATTTCACTGTCATATTTTCTCTCCCCTCAATTTCTAAGTCTTCAATCAACTGGGAATAGATAAAAGCATCAAAGACCACAAAGATTTTTTTTTTTCCCTGATGTGTTTAGTACCTGGTGAAGGTGCAAGCTTGATAAATGTCAAAGCCTTTATGCAGTAAAAGCATCCACAAGCTTGGAGTCCTATCTGGCTTTCTGGAGTATGCAAAATTGGATTGCAAGTTTCAGGAGAGTGATCTCATAGGAGATTTTCTAATTATTCTGTTGGCAAATCCAGCCTGCAAGTGAATAGCAGTTGAAAGCTGTTCACCCAAAGCTGTTTAAAACTTGAAAACTTCAATTTCTTACCAGTGTGGCTATCTCTGAGAACTTCTGCTGGAGCCACAAAGCATTCCCAGCATTTCATGCACAAAGATGACTGTTTCACAAACACCGTTCCAGCTGCTTTGTTGCCCACCTTCACACAGGTGTGTCTGCTTTCCTACTCGTGCACAAGGGGGTTCTGGGAACAAGGTACTGGGAAAGATGTTCTGTGTTGAACAGAAAGCTTATCCAGCAGCAAGGTGGTTACTGGCTTGGCTCTGATTCTGGGCCCACATTTATTTACACCCATTTATTCTGAAAAAGAGACGTTTTCCTTGAACTAAAATAACACCTTTCCTTTGGCAGTGAATAAGCAGAAGTTTTGCAGAGATTCTTTAAGGCAGGAGGCAGCATTAGGCTTCCATTTGTTAGTCATTAGTTTTTTGGTGTTAAATGATTAAAAGTCTTTTCTTCTCTTGCCAGGATATAATTCAACTCTTTTGAAATAATTAACAAATTGTTATCTATGAAAAGGTGTAATTCTGATTGAGACTATTTTTCTTTTCACTCACAAACAGACAGAACCACCTTGGATATTTAAGCTGTACTGCAGCATCAGGCCTCAAATAAAGCAAGAGGGAAAAGCACCCACATGCTCATCTTAATTTTCACTGCATAGCTTCCTGCTCAGTGGAAATTGTCAAGCCCTTCCTCTTCTCCTCCCACCAGGAACAAATAGCTTGCAAATCAATAGTCATTACAGGCATTGTAATTTTAGTTAACAACCTATTTTATTAAATTTGAGAATCCAGTATTCAAGCTGCTCTTTTTATTTATTTTTTTCTAATAAATTATGAAAGCATTTTCTCTCAGGCTTGGCTTTCCAAATTAAAATGGAGAAGCACTTTTTTTCTCTCAGAGATAGAACCCAAACCTTCTCATTACAGCTTTTGCTTCTATAAAGCTGCAAGGATGAATCAGCAGAGAAGTGGAGGAGAGAGCTCTCCCAAACATAACAGAGAGGGATTGGAGTCTCAGGGGAAAGGGCGAGCTTTCTTTAAAGCCGTGTGGCTCTGGGGTTTGAATTTGAATCTGAAACATTCAGGGCTGGATTTCAATAATTTGTAGGAAATAGATAATTCTAAAAGAAAAATTCACAGAAAAGCAAAGAAAAAAAATTAAGAGTCTGGGAAGATGCAGCACTGTGTGATAAATGAGGAGACCTTCACATAAACCTACATGGCAGGCTGCTGGTGTTTGATCCTTAGTGTTCACCAGGTGCTCAACACAACAAAGCTCTGGTGACAAGCTCTGTACAGCACTGCTGTAAGCCACAGTTAGGATGATCAGAGGGGAAGAGTGATTTTGGAGATGATTTGGGAGATGTATCTCAGTCTATTCAATCTCCTGTTCTTTCTACCATAAGAAGGCATCAGGTGACCGAGTAATTCAGGTAGCTCGATGATTCAGCTACCTGGATTTTCCAAGTAGCATTAAAACTCTCTCAGCACTCACTGGTATGAGCTCCCTTAAGCTGTGTTTGCTCATAACCAATGCACAGTATCTTTTATGTAATAATTTTTGTGTATTCTCCAAATAAGGAAGCAAAATTTTAGCACTATCAGAGGTAGTTCCTGCAGATGAAATAAGGCAGCTTTCACACTACTGAATTCATGCTCCATGCCCTGATTGGTACATTGGATTAATGGGGCTTCAACAGAATGTCAGTATTTTACTTGACTGGAGGTTCATAACTTCATGCGCTGAGTTTCAAGGTCTGTTCTTCAACTCATTGTAATTATAATTGGCAGAGGGAACTGCTTTACAGATGACCCTCCTCCCCAAGTGACATTCCCACAAATAGAACTGAGCTCAGTGTAGTTTGCAGCACTTAGGCAGAGCTTTGGACTGTATCACAAAGTCTCCTTTAATAGGTTCACTTCAGTAGATGTAAAGTCCTATTGAATCTTTAAGGAAAGATCATTTGAAAAGTCTATAGAAGTTTCACTGATTGCCTGTCACTGAAAAGCAGCAAGTAAAAGATTTGAGGGAAAGGGTCTGTTGGAGTCTCAAATCTGTTAATCTGACAGACTACATAGACCCTGCATATTTAAAATTAAGGTAGTTAAAAGAATTCATTTCTCTTAGAAGGACCGTGCATGCTATGCATAGCATCCTCTGCTCTGCCGCCGCTACCATGTGCTTTTTTCATGACAGAATCTATTCATTTAATCTGCACCCTTCTGGTTTAAAGCTCGATAACATATGGCAAGTCATCAAAGAGAAATTATCACTAATAGATAACTGCCAATCAATATCCATTATGCCCAACAAGATGTGACTGAGCCTGTTTTTTTACAAAACATATTGATTCACAGAGCTGATTTCCCTGTCATTTCAAACATCTCCATGGGATATTTCTATTGAGCTCACTGAATGCATTTGCTGCAATGAAGCAGATGCTTATTTTCTCTCTGGCCTAAAGATTATTTATTTTGCTTTTGAGCTAATCTGAAGACCATATATCAAAAAACCCTATCTGTTATATAAGAGTAAAGTCAAATCTCAAAGGATAAACAGAGGAGGATGACACAGATTTAGTACTGAAATGGTTTAAAGTGATGCCATTACATAGCTTTTCATGCAAGCTGCAAGACATTTCTGTGGGATATAAGGCTGTTTGCTTGCTGGAATCTAGTCAGCATGTGGCCATGGCTCCATGGGTTCTGGGTGCCTTTCTGCCTGGCTCAAGTGTTCTATAGAGAGGCTGGGATGTTGACAACTACATGTCCTTTGCAACAGGACTGAGTCCAAACAAAATGTCCACTGGAGTTGAGAGCTGGCACAAAAGTAATAATGTGCAAGGTATCTAAACACCTTCATGACTAGAAATGGCTCTTGCCCTGGTTCTTGGTTGGAGAGATGATGCTGAAATTACAGAGAATGTCATAATGTCCCTAAGTAGTCACAGGGAAAACAAAATGGAGAAATACCCTGCCCATAGGGAGAATCTGGGACAGAAAAACACGGAGGTTGTCCATCTTGTCTCACCAGGTTTCAAGCAGCTTTTCAGTATCTGGAGCATGAACACAAAACAAGGGAGGAGCTGCCATTATTGCCTATGCTACCAGGACACCAATATATTCAGTGTTTCAGAGAGTAGCCCAGTCCTTATTACATGTTTAAACTATCCAGGGGACTGCTGTCATGGTATCATGGCCACATGCCTGCTCTACTTGAGGTGGCTGGGTCAGGGCATGAGTGAAGGCCAAGTTATGCCTTGGACGATGCAAAATCCACTTTGTCAAACATGTAAGATTTTGCCTGCTGCATCCCACAGTAAATGACATAGAAGGTGAGAAATATGGGGGAAATAACCCTTCCAAGCTCTCAGCAGTAGAGAATTTCACCTTTGAAATACAAAATGGGTCATCCTCTCCAAGCAAACCATACCTGTGTGTTTGTAATGTGAGTAACACTATCTCTATCCTTTCTAAAATCTACTAACAGCTTTTGACTCACTGACTCTCTTAGGGAAGTAAATTTCCCAGCTTGAGTACTTTTCAATTCTTTGAAACCTGCAAGTCATTAATTTAATCAAATGAACCATTATTATTTGGTTCTAGGGCTTAAAAAGAGGACTGATCCGTTTTACACCCTGTCCATCAGTCTTGCAAAGGGAATTGCTGTAGAATTTCAATGAGAGGCAGCCACACTGCTTGGGACTTTTTACAGTGAGACTAGAGAAAATCACAACAATTATGTAATGTGGAGACATACTGGCTGTGTAGGGGCTGAACCTCCACCACTGTACGTAGTGGAAGCAACAATGTCTGTGGATTGTGCTGCTTCTTTGATTTCTGCCCTATTCTTTATGTCTGTCTGCTCAAGATTCTTCAGGGAAATCTCCTACACTAATAAAATTACTTCCAAAATGCAGACATCAATCCAAAGACTAGAAATGCCTGGGCAACCACACCCAGAAATAGAGTGGGAGACTGCATTAGAAGCCAATTAAAAAGGGAACCAAAGTAGTGGGTAGTAGATGAAACTATGTTGGATCAGCATGATGTAATCTAGCAGTGTGCAGTAGTTCAAACAATGTTCATTTCAATTATCCCTTCACACCTCTACCAAAAAAAGCCCACATTAATAACAATGCACTCAAAATCTCTCTATTCATATGCATGTGAAGATGCCGGTCATGGTACTCTTTGGGTACAAGTGATCAATTTTGGTTGGGAAAGTTATATTTTCTTTTGGTTCTTACCGGTTTGGGATGTCCTGTGGGACGAAAGTGTAGGACTCTACAAAAAAAACCAGTGGATGTACCCTTAAAATGCCTACATCTGTCTCACTCTCCAATTCACGTTCCCAGGAGACAGCAATTGCTGTCCAAGTGGACACTCGCTACCTCACAAACAGGCCTATGAACATGCAAGGAATTGCACCTGGTTTTGAGTTGTGATTTCCTAGTTCTGACTTGAAATTATATGTGGTTTCCCCACTATAAAGTGGTGGCGTCAACTGCAGTTCCACAATCGTGGCTAGTCTGTGATTTGTGCATTAAAATAAGACCAGCATGCTCTGTTTAATAATACTTAACCAAAGATAGAGCACAGCCCTTTGAGGACAAGAACATATTGATTCTGGTACATTTTCACTGTCTTGTTTTGAAAATTTTCCAAGAGTCAGATTCCTGGAAACATCCAGCAAACATCTCCCCCACAGACCTCAAACCAGCTTTCTCTGTTTGATTAATGAAAACAACCAATGGGTTATTCTTGTCACCTGTGACTGACTTACCTGAAGGAAAGGCAGTAGATCATTACCACTCTTCTCACAGCTAGGTAAGCCTGTCTTAGTCTAACACACAGATTGTTTACTTGATTTGGACAACAACATCTGATTATATGATGATTCTCTTGACTACAGTGATTTTATTCTATAGAAAGTTACTTGGAGTGCCCATGTAAGCGGGACACTTTTAAATCACAACTGCAGTGACTCACATCTGCCACCTTTCACTTTCTGAAGCTGAAAAGCAAATCTTCTTTTTCATCTTGTAAAATAGACTACATTCCTGTGGTCACCTGTGCAGACCTCATCTGTTGAGTTCTTCTTTCCTGCTTAGCATCTGGGATGCTCCACAATGGCCCTTACAGGATCCTCTGCTAACCCTCTCCAAAAAAAAAAAAAAAAAATTGGAAAGCATTCAGGGAAAGCCTTGCCTACAGGATTGCATTTGCATTTTTATAGGGACATCTCATTGCTGGCTTATAGAGATCTGCAATTAAGACAGCCAGGCCATTGTCTTTTTCTCTCATTTCCAGCCGGTGTCCTCCCCAACAGGTCCATTGAAAGAGTATCTTTCATTAGTCCCTATAAACATGATCTGACAATCTGGGCAATTACATTTCAGCTCATTATCTTATTTGAGTCTGGTTGTTCCAAAATACCAATTCAGGTTTTTTCCATATGGCAAAAAGGAAAACTTTTCATCTGTGTTTCACCAGCATGAAAGGCAAACCACAAAAGCTTTCCATCTATTTTACCAGCACAGACCCACTTTTGATGCCAAGACCATTATAGAAAATATTAAATGTGATCAGTACCCAGAATAATCTTTTAAAACAATTCACTCCAACTCAGTTAGCTCCTCTTCTAGCACAATTTGCCTCATCAGTTACTTTATCCACCTATCATTCACCTGTTCATTCTCTTTGGCTTGCCTTCTCATGTCCCACACAGCCTTGAACTCAGAACTTTTCTGCAATTCAGGAAAATTAGTTGCACTGCATTTCTCTGGTTTAGAAACAAATCTGTCTGGACAGATAGATCCCACTAATCTGCAGCATTCACATCCAGTAAACCCAGTTACCATTTTATAATGTTTTCTAATTATCTCCATATCTTTTAATTATTCCTTCCTCCAGATTCACCCTAATGCTTTCCATATCTTCATGGTCAGAGTAACACCCTACTGTCTGCTCCTTTCCCTTTCCTTGCCCACCCTCCTTTGGACATTATGCGTGTCAGTAGCTGACTGCTTGGCACTAAAATACTCTTCCGTTGCAAGTCCATGAGTGCATTTCCTGTGCCAAAACCTCTTTTCTTCAACAGAGTGCCAGATGTCCCAAAGCTCAGTCACACTGAGCTCTTCTGAATTCTTGCCACCACCTCAGATGTAATGATTTTCTTTTTCTATATGCTTGTTCCCTATAGGAATGTTAACCTTGGCTCCCTACTTTCCATCTTGCAAAGAATTAAGTCAAAATAGCCATTATTCTTCAGGCCATATCCCAGTTACCTCTAACTTTGTCCCCATTGTGTCATAACCTATGTTCTCATTCTTTGCTATCTTTTTATTTACAGGAATATATTTTGCCCTAATGTGAGAAAACAGATTGTCGGTTTCCAAAGAAAATAAGGTAAAGTCTACAGTTTTTAAACAAACTGTGAAAATGAGCTAAACCAGTCCAAATTCATCTAAATTAATAATACTTAATTTCCTGGAAGTTATGAATTTTGATGCTTAAGAATAGTTTGAGATATTAAATATCCTTCATTTAATTTATTTAAGATACAAAATCTCTCCTCCAGGGAAATAAAAGATCTTATTAACCAGTATTTATAGAAATTCTAGATCAGAAAGTTACTCATTGGAACTGCCCTAATCCAGAGAGGGATTTGGTGGTTGAAGAAGCTTTCAGATGCATCCCACATGCGCCATCCATCAGGCCTGACTCTGCAGACTCTGCTCGGCCTATTAATTACCTCAGTCTCAATAACCAGAGCCTCTTATGAAATAATAATGTGTTGCTCAGGCGAGCTGATATGTTTAACCATGTGTATTCCAGCCCAGGGTTGTATTACCATTTATCAACAGAGCCATAACTCCTGCAGCTTTACCCAGCACTGATTTATCAGTGATCCTTTTCTTCTAAATCCAGTTTGGGGTCATTTTGTATGTGATAGAAAAAAAATGAAAGGCATCTAAAACTGAAAGGCCCAAGCTATGCTTTATTCATAACCAGTGCACAGAATAAGGCCAATTCCTCAAACCCAATTTCAGTTGAACTTGATTTATAAATAAAGAGTGGCCAAACAGGAGAACTGAGTGGGGGAGAGGATTTAAAGGGAAGTGAGGGAGCAACGTCTCCCCTGAGGGCTGAGATTTCATCTGCTCCTTTTGGCACATATCTGACAACTGACAAACCCCGGGAAAATAGAGCTGACAGTAAGAAACGGTGAACGCAGCTTGTTAAGCAGAAGACCAAATGACACTGCTGTAATTTGCCAGCATCTATTTAAAGAAGGAGCTACAAGGACTTTGCACAGACCTTGACAAGGGACTCTGAGAGATTTGTAGTCCCTGAGTTTCCCTTCTGTTCTTTCTAGGAATGCAGTTTCCAAAGGTTGAGATTGCATTAAGTTAAGGGTGTTGAAGGGAGACAGGGATTAACTCTGTGAGATAAAGCTAGAAGTGGGAGAAGAGCATCTTGCAGTGTGCTATTGGGGAAAGTACAAGGGAGCATGTTAAGAATTTAGGACCTGATGTTCCACAGATTAGTGGAAGGGAACCTTCCCTTTCCACCAGTATCCAATCCCAGAAACCCTCCATGACATTCCCTGGGGGTAGTCCCTAACTCTACAATGCAACCTCCTGTAGCTAAACCGGATTTTTCCATCCCCTTCTTCTCCCCTGATTTAAACTTTTATCATTCATTTTATCATAATGAGGGGAAAGGGAAAGATCAGAAACTGAATCACACAGTGAGTAGCCCTGAAAATACAGTCCCAAATTACTTGATTGTCATGCCTTGGTCACATGGTAATTGATGCTAATCCTGAAGCTGTAGTGGAAAGTACTACATAGTATAAATATGATTTGAAAGAAATGGCTTTAGACTTCTGTATTAACAAGTCATGTTTTGTTCTTTCCTCATTCAGGTTCAGCAGGTGTTTGTTTTACAACCAAAGAGCTTAGAAAAGATTCAAAAGAATTTTTTCCCTTTCTTTTCCTTCCTTCCTTACCACCTACCTCCAAGTTACTCAGAGCACTAAATTCATTTGCAGCAAATCCAGCCCTCAGTCTGCAGAAATTCTTCTCCTCCTGTTGCCCTTCACTACTGACAGCAAGGACAGCATTTAGCTCTGACTTTTAAGCTGTCTCTGTAATGAAGCTAGAGGTGAAGCACCCAAAAGAGATTAACAGATTTGCACATGGGAACTGTCCCCAGGTCATGCAAGTATGGACTTGACCATCCAGACACAAGAGGTTACCACTCCTCGGTTCCATCAACACAGGTCAGCTGAAATTTTATACTTCCCTCCAAATTTCACATTATGTACAAGGTTTTGAAGCCTTTCTACCCTCATCCCCTGAGGGAGACTGAATTTTTTTTTTTTTTTTTTTTGGTAGCAGCAAAAATTACCTTGTGAGTGTGTAATTACTGGGAAGCTAAATCCATGGTTGTCTCCCTGAATATGATGGCATTGAAAGTATTTAAACTAATGCTTATCTCTGCACTTCTGAAATTATAGAGATCAAAGTTCAAAATTGTAAACTCCAGCAAAAAGAGGTCATTGTCATATGTTTGTATAACACCTAGCAAAATGGAATCCTAATCCTACTTAATCCTCTAAGATTTGCCATTCTTTAAAAAGCTCATTTTTTAAGCAAATATAAATCCACACATATAGAATATGAGGTGTCTAGTTCTACTGGTGTGAAATGCTACCAATTCCATTTGAAATAGATTAAAATGGAAGCCTATTGCAGGACCAAACCTTAATTTATTTTGTGCTACTATTTATCGAAAATAAACCATACATAGACCCTCCATAGAGCTTTTAAGGTGCTAATTATAGATTTTAATTATAACAAGATAAGCATTGACTCCCATTTTACAGACTTAAAAGCTGAGGAAAGGATATGAAATGAGTTTCTCTGAGCAACAGAAGGAAACATTACTTAAAAGCAATGTTAATGCAAAGATTAGGGAGTTGCTGTGAATGACAGACCAGGGACAAATTTTTAAACTCACTGTAGTAAGTGTAATGACTAATTTAATTTTTTGCATATGAATTCCTTCTCTCTGGCTCATTAGTCCTACTGCTAATGAGCTCAGACACTTCACTGTGCCCATGGTGGTCTGCTTTCAGGCCGTGATCACACCCAGGTTTCTTCAGTCCTGACTGATAAATGTGACCCTTACCATCAAATCCCAGCCTTAGGGTAAAACAGTTTGCATATATTATCTGCAGCTAGAAAATGTCAAATGGAAACTATACAATATATAGGAAGAAAGGAGGGACAGACCTGATTTCTCCACACAACTCTACATGCCATCTTCCTTTGTGCCTTACTTTATTCCCAGTATACTTAATTTTGCCACACCTCCCTTGCCAGGCTGGCTCCAGGGCTCATCGGTAAGCCAGTGTTGTTCCCCATGGCACAAGGTTTGTCCATGTCATCTATTTGTCCTGCTCCCCACCTTTTTACTTGTTTTATTTTGTAGATAGTTGCTCATTCATTGATTCAAGGCATTAATAGAACAGTGATCAAATAAAAAGCCCCCAGGCATAAACACAATAAGAGGGGGAAAAAAAAAAAGAAGGAAAAAAAGAAATGGTGAAGGAAAAAAAAAAGAAGGCTGCACAGAAATTTTCTAAATTATATTATTCCAGTGACACTGTAAAATTTTTGACCTTAAGCAAAGGAAAGTTGATGACTTTAATAGAGTTTCCCCATAAAGCTTTGTCTTTCTCTTCTCTCCTAAAAAAAATAACCTAATCCTACTAATATATTTTTTCATTCTTTCCTTTTAAGCAAGACACTTTGCTGCCCTATCAGAGTAATCAAACCTGTGATTCACAGGGCTGGCTTCAAGTTACTACCCTGGACACAAAATAACACTTAAAGGAAATTAATTTGAATTTTTCTTTGTAGAAAGGGCATATTTTCACTTTATTTATAAATTAAATAAGGAAAAATAGAAAGAAGGGAAAGCAGAGGTGGATGAAGGGTGGAGCTCATTATGAAACCACAGGGCAAAATTTGTTCACATTAGAAATGCTCCAGAGCTCAGCATTAACTTTGTTCCTTTGTAGTAAATAAACTAGTGAGCAATAAGAAATATGTAAGTACTGCCAGGGGGGTTGTAGATTGGTCGACACAGGGGTTTGTTTAATGTCTCCCTCTACATGCATACTGTAGTTGATATTAAAAATTGGATATTAGAATTTGCCTCAGAGTATTCTATTTATTATTTGTGCTGTGATGGAGAATGAAATTCTGCATCCTGTGTTTTATGGGTGGTTAAGCAAGATAATCTAATCATCTCTCTTGGCCCTATACTCTACACAGCTGGAGGTTGCAATAAGGATTGGAAGACTCCATCTTATTAAATACCAGAACAAAGTCACCATCGTTTTTTTGTGCTTTGAAGGAATATATCAAGAGAAGGGCTCTGTTGAGTCAGACAATCTGCAAACATAAAATCAAGCTACGGTCTCCGCTGAGAAGCGTTTGTAGCTTAAAGTAAAAGAGACAGGCCAGAGAGGAGGGACAGGTCAGTGGACATCCCCTCTGGTGCCAGTCAGTATGATAAGTCTGGATCCTGGATTCATAAACATCCTTTCCCTGAAGATGTAGCCATTCACCAAACACTTACCTGTTCAACAGAGCCAGGATGACTGTCCTGTGTCCCAAGACAACATGTAGACTTTGGGAGGAAGGAACCAAGCTAATAACAAAGTTGGATGGACATGAGTTGTTCTCTGCAGAGCCACACAGGAGTCTGCCACGCAGGAATCTACTGGCCAAAGCCCACCCTTCCTTTTCTTTGGATGTCCAGGGGTGGGAGATGTAGCCATCCTGCTCATCCTGCTTCTGTAGGGTCAGCTAGAGAGCAGGGACTATAATGCAGAGGGAATAATCTCTGATCAGGGACACAGACATAAATAAAACACATCTCAAAGGTTGGTTGTTGAACTATATTTGATCAGAGGTCTGTAGATTGTCTTTTAGCTCAGATTGTGTCCAGAATGAAACAGACAGGCTTAAACTTGGTTAAATGGCAGCTACAATGAGTAAAAATATAAAATGACTACAAAATCTTTGGAGATGGGTAAAGGGCTCCCAAAAAGTAAGTGGATACTGCTCAGACAGTGCGGTAGCCTTTACTGGAGCTTTGGTGTGTGCTATCTACTTCTTTCTGATAAATTTCTGATGCTGTCAGGTGGGTCGAGTGTATATTTCTATGTCTCCATCTAAGTCTGTTTAGGATTGTGAAGGACTTAAAAATGAGATCCAAACACTGCCAGACCCTTAATTTGGGGATTTCAGATGTTTGTTCAAGGTTTGTGTCCCTTGGGACAAGCCATTTGGGGATGGACAACTGGGAGCCATGATACCGAACTCCTGTCTTGCAGCCTTGCCTGCAGCCCTTCTCTTCTTTTATTTCTGTCCTACTACCTAGGAAAAGCACATTATCTGTTGTGTGCTGTGCTATTCACATCTAAGTGGTGACCTTTTAGAGGAGTTAACAATTTTACTGAAAGAGAAAATAAGAAGGAAAGGAAAAATATTTTTTATCTGGTTCTATTATTTTTTAAAAGTTTCACAAATGGAGATAGTATGTGCCATGTTATTAACACTTGGGAAGATGGGAAGGGCTGATATTTGAACAGGCTTTTGCTCTTTTCTCTACAAAGGCAATGAACACAAATTCCAGATCCTCATCCCCCTAAAGGTCAACCAGCTTTAGCAAAAAACCAAGGGAACGGCCATACTGTCTGACACCATGGAGCACACAAGCCCTTAGGGAAAAGTAAAACTGCACAACTGTATATAATGTGTTCCCTAAGTCTCCTGTGGCATGTCTATTTAGTCCAAAGAGCTCTATTTCCAAGTGTTTCTTAAGCCTTCCTTTGAACCTGTGTAAGACTGCATCCAGAATATCCCCAGGAAATGAATTACACAGGTCTACCCTGAATTCTGTGAAGAACCGGCTCCTCTTTCTCTTTTAAAATCTGGCTTCCACTGCTGAGGGGATCTTGGGGTCTCATTCCATTGCTCTTATTTCAAAGTAGATGGGAAACACTAGGTCCCTCTCTGCCCTTTCTGGACATTTATACCCACTTCTTTTACTACTTTTTCTTAGTATACTCCCTAGAATTTTAGGTTTGGAAACTTCTGTTTTGGCCTTTCCTTCCTAACTGCTTGCTAAGCTGTGCCTTAAAAGATTTCAGATAGCTTTGATTCTGTAATTTCTCTCAGATATTGAGAGATATAACCTCCCTCAAGGGTTGATTGTATGCTCATAACTTATTTTCTTTCCTTTCTTTAAATTGCAATTACACTTCCCATAGGACAACTGTAGTGTTTTATATACACAAAATCATCCTGAAAATTTAATGTCAGTGTAGCAATGGGTAATTCAGAATCTAAATGCAACCATGCATTCATTTTCCTTACACTGTTCATAAATTCTTCCAATAACAAAAGCTTCCAAGTAAGATGACTACCTTTCAGTCATCACCTATGAAATCTTCCTTTATTTTGTCACTAGTCAGTAACTGTGTCCTGGTTTTCAGGGGAAGGAAAAGTTTTGTAAAGGAAGAAGGAAGGAGGATGCTTGCTAGATTTTTCTTCTATTTCCTTCTAAATATCCTTTATATTTGCATGGCAGAAAGCAGCCCTCATTTATGCAACAGGCCAGGACTAAATATGCAGTGCTATTCCGTTCCCTTTTCTCATTTGTGCAAAACCAAGAGTGCTACGTTATCTGAAAAGCAGAACACACTTATCTGTCACTCACAGACTTTGGCTAATGTATGTTGCAGTTGTCCCAGGAATAGTGTCTTAGTGATATAAATGTAATAGAGGCAGTACAAAGGCATGGTATTAAATCAAAGTCAACTCTGACCTTTAGAGGTCAAAGGATCAAAAGCAGGGAGTCACCGATGTTCTTTTTGAAGCTCTCTGGAGATTGCCCGCACCACATCCAAGAGAAGCTCATGATACTTCGAGTGTGTTTGCACACTGTGGGGCACTGAGGGCTTAACTTTGCTGGATCTCAAGGAATCTACAGGATTTCCCTTGATCTAGGGCAGCAGCACTCCTCTCCCAAGTGACCCCCCTTTGTCTTGCTGCCCCCTTGAGAGTCCCTGCTGCAAAAGGCAGGAAGGAGTCCCCAGCTGCTGTGTTTTAGCTCTGAAAGACACTCAGCTGCTTTTGCTGGACAGCATTTTTGTCAGTCTTACCATAATTTGCAATAAGAAATAGCAGTGCCTTGAAGGAACCCTGAGAAGCAATCTGAGGTTGCTGGGAAAAGGGACTAACTTAGAAACAGGGTGGGGGATCTTCAGTTCAAGCAAATCCCTGGCAGACAGAAGGGCTGGAAGCCCTGAGCTTGCTTTAACTGTGATATCAATCTGTCTCCTGAAACAACATGCATTCCATGGAGAGGAGCAAATCTTGGAGGTCAGGCATATTGCCTCAGCAGATCTGAAAGAATGGAGAGAAATGGAACAGTGTCATGCAGAAAAGACTCTCCAAACTCAGTGGGATCTTGGAACTGAGTTGAAACTTAACCAAGAAAAGCTCAGTCATCTATCCAGTACATCTACACATATCCCTGCTCTGTCCCACAGTGCCACAGAACAGCAGCCTCAGGGGTCAAACAATGGTTGTCATCACCTGCCTGGAGCACGGCCCACAGATCAGCAGAGGTGGACCCATGGGTGACATGGCAGGGGACCAGTCCTGTCACTGCAAAGTCACCCCCATGAGGCTACAGACATATCCAGGTGATACAATTATTTCTCAGTTCCTCCACTGCCAGGTTTCTGTCAGGTTAAGATGCTGAGCTGGTGACACCCAGGACAGTTACAAGCAAAGAATGGAAGGTGTCACTGGAGCCTGTTGATCCCTCTTGGCATTGGTCCCTGTCATTATAGCCAGTCATGAAACAGACACCACAGAAGTGTCAGAACAAACAGTAATGTGGGATTTCCCAGGAAGTTTTCTCATCCAAGTGCAATGTTAATTAAGCCTGACCCTACCTAGCTTGCTGAAATAAGCAGGAGGTGTCAGGTCTTTAAGCTAAACAGATTAACAGCCAGGTAGGATATAAAATATCACACAGCCCCAAAGGGCTAACACTCAGCTTGATGTTGACAGTGTCTTACAAAGCAGGTTAATTAAAGTAATAGTTTAGTTTTCTCTTTTTTATATACATTTGTTCAAAGAAAATTATTACTTTGACTATTTCCCTGTTCTTTCATTAATTATGCAATCTATTACAACAAGGAACTAATTAGGAAATATATCTGGGTTTGGAAACAAGCTGCATCAATGCATTTTCATAAAGGGTTTTCATCTTCTTGAGACAAAGATCGCTTTCAGCTATAATTAAGGCTGATAAACCTGGTAAAGAGGAAATTAACAAAAATCACAGCATGCCAAGCAGCTCAAAGGGCTTATGAAAATATACTTCTGAAAATGAAAAAAATAAAATCAATACACAAGTGAATACTCCTCATGACATTCTTAATTATACCAAGAAGTCATGGTGGTTTTATCAAATCAAGCATTCCCTCTGACTTTTTACACTTTGATGTTTCATGCCATTTAATTGCTGCTGAGTAAGTATGGAAGTCACTTTTCCAAACACGTTAAGGGAAGCAGGAATCAGCAATAAATTCCTAGAAAATGGCTTGCACAAATCATTCCCTTAATCAAGAGAACTTGGAAGCACTACCTGATTTACGGCCCCTTTTTTTAATGCAAGTTTGTCTTTTGAGAATAGGTGTCAGCACCCCAGGGCCTTGTCTCAGGTTCTGCCCTTGATTTATTCTCAAGTTCTGGGCAGATTACTTAACCTCTTTCAAACTCATTTTGTCTTCCAGTAAAATGGACATAGGAATTTTTATGCCTAAGTCCTCAATTGGTTCTGCCTATAGCAAATGTTTATAATGTTCTCTGTGAACTTAGTACCATAAAAATGACAAATATTGAAATATGACACTGTTTCAGATGCCACACAGGTTCCCATTGGAACCTCTCTGTTCACTGTTCTTAAATAGTGAAGGACCTTGTGCCATATTCCAGACCACCTGTGAACTGTCCATGAGGAGTAATAATCTAACTTAAGCCTGGAATTCTGCAAGGTAGGATCACATAGAAAAGTCTCTTAAAATTACAAACAAAAAAAGCTGATAACTCAGTCAGACCACATGTTATAAGTCTTAGGCATGACATCTGCAGCACAACAGCACAACAGCAAGAGGCATTCTGTTCCAAATGATGACAAGGTGAGATCCCACCATTTTCATCTCTCAGGTGAGCACTTTCTAGAAAACAATGAATCTTCCCTGCAACACTGTCAGCCTCCAGTTTCCAAAAGTAATGGACGGAATTTGGAATGTTGCAATCTTCATGTTTGTCAATTCTGTCAGAGCACTGAATGTGACACATGAGGTAAGCAAAGAGATGCTGCAAGTAGCAAGACTAGTGGGATGCAGAATTACTGGCATGCTGACAAAGCCCATGTGCTTAACAAGTACCTCATCTACTCAGTCAATGGTGGGGATAATAAGTGGCACTCCTACAGGGACTCATCCCCCAGCTCCACAAGCCTGGGAAAATGTACAGATCTACTTCAAATTTAATAAAAAGGATAAATGCAACTATCACTTTACTCATGATTCTCTCTGAAACTGATATTGGTCTGCACCAGGAGATGTTTCTGTCTATCCAAACAGACAGGTGCAGATGGGTTTTCCACTAATGCTGTAGAGTAGATGGATATCCTGCTATTTCCTTCAAGAGTAACTATTGTTGTTGAGAGGTGGGTGTAGTCATACTGGCATGGGAGCAATACTTTGAGACTGGAAATAACTTTGAGCTTCCCAGTTACCCAGTTTGCCCTGTGGAAAGTGTACTTTTAGACAAACTGGCCATTAAACACTGTTGGCTTCTCAGGGGGAAGATATGATTATGCAAAATGCACTCTGCCAGTTCTCCTAGGAACTGCTTCTGCCACTCAACACGATGGCAAGGGTTGGTGGCTCTGTGCAGCATAGGACAGAGACCAAAACTACTCTCACTTTTGGTTTTCTCACAGCTTTCTAAGTCCACAAGAAATATTGCTTTAAAACATAAAGGGTTTTAGGAGATGAAGAAATGACAGTGCACTCCATTCTGAAAAGTACAGGCCAGAAAATAGTAGGGTTTCTTCTGTTTTAATAATGTGTATCAGTCAACAAGAAAGCTATTAACCATCTTGCTTAAAATCTTTTTCTCTGTCTATGTTTAAAGGCTGCATGTGTTGATCAAAGGATGACATAATTAAAAGTTCTTCAAATGCTCAAGCCACATTAGCTGAAAGCCTCATTTTGTGCTTGTTGTTTTTGTCTTGTATTTCTAACAAATCATGGGCTGATTAATCATTTAGCTAGTACTAACCTCCTAAACATCCCACACACAAAAATAGAATCCAATTCAAGCAAATATCTTTTTGACAAATAGCTTCAGCCTGCCTGATTTATCAGCAGTGTGAACGGGTGGCTTTGGTTACAGCCTTATCTTCGTGTTGGTGGTCTTATATTCCCAACTGCTTGAAAGGACATGTGGAGAAATGCTTTGGTCTGAACAGAAAAAATGTGATCTAGATCAGCTTGGAAATATGTGTCTTGACAGCATCCAACCCAAAAAAAAGGTGTAAGACATATAATTTTGGCTGTGCTTTAGGTACTGAAAGTTGTCTGCTGACTCTGAGGCAGAAAAATCAAGAACATGCTTACATTTATGTAAGTCTATTAGATTTCCAACCAGAAATTAACTTTGCAAATCATAAAGCTCTTCCAGAGAGGGTCATGTAAGCAAGATTTTATACAGGCTGTAATAACATGAAATTAGGTTAAATTTGACAGGTGAAGCCTTTCATTTCCTAATACAAGTATCAGTTCCACTGTAGAAAGTCACTTCCTACAAACAGAATCTGTCCTTTTCACTCTTATTGCTGGAGTTTGCAATGCTATCACCTCAGATGAGAAGAAGATCCTTTAGAGTCCCCGTAGGACACAGCTCTCACTGCTGCAGAAGGGCTGTGGTGCATCAGCCAGCCAGCCACAGAGCTGTTCTGATCCAAGCCTCGAGCAGGAGGTGGTGATTGTGTCCTCCTACAAAGCTCACACCACAGCCAAGACATATGGTGTTACATGTGAAGCAAGTGCCAGAGCTGCCTTTCTGCCCTTCAGCCTTCTCCAACACCACCAATCCCAGCTAAAACCATCATACTCAGAGACTGGGGCTTCCCAATAAGAAAGAGCCACTGGCCTTGTGGAAAAAAAACTCCTTGGCTATGGTAGAACAGCTCCCTGCCCTGTAATTTAATGAACTGGAAATACTCAACCTCTTGAAATACCTCACACAAGGTGGTCTTGGAATAGGAGTGGCAACCCTTAAGGTGTATTTATCTATGAGTTCACATCCATGCTGAATGAGGTAGAAAAAGTGCACAACAGAGCTGTGACTGTTTTATCAGTAGCAATTTACCTGTCAAGCAGGACACAAAACACCAGGAGCAGACTACAGACTACCTTGCTCCTTTCTTACTGCTTCCTGTCAGGCTGCCCCAGCAACTGAGGATTATGTTTCCTGAACAAAAACAACAGAGAAATCGTTCGCAAACGGGGCCAAAAAAGAACCTTTCCTTTCTGGAGATAGAACTAGGGCTGACAATCACTTAAGGTAAAGTGTTGAACCATAGCGTGTGCATGATTTCTATGCTTTCCCAATTCTCCCTGTGAGGATTGGTGTCAGTTTTGCATACATAATGCAGAAAAAAAGGCCAATCTACTGGAAACTGAACTATTTCTTTCCAATGCACACGACAGTGGGAACTTTTTAACTCTTCCTAAAATGAATCTAGTTTTCATCGAGTCCCAGACTCAGATCAAGACAAGGGAAATTCTGCTTCTTCTTTGTCTTCTCTAATTTTTCATTTCCTTCCACCTCACAGTTATCTTTGTAGAGGTCTTCACTGATTTCTCAAAAGAGAAACTTAAAGGAGTACAAGCATCAGTCAGCCTTACACAACCCATGTCTCATGTATTTCCTCTCCCCTGTTTACCTGTAAACACATGTTCAAACATAGGTTAAAGCAGAGCACACCTTTTGCACTGTCCCTGTCAACCCCATTCTCAATTACTGCAAATTACAGCACTGCTGTAATTGGATCCAACCTGATCATCTTCTCACAGACCTTAGATTCTGGCATGTCTAAATCTTTCAGGTTGCTACTGCATTCATTCATCAAAGCTTTAGCCTTTCTCAGACAACACAATGAATATAGTCCATCTCTTACTGCTTACATCAACATTTGCCACCAGCAAATATGACCCTTTCCTACACATTGAAGCAGCTTCCAGGGAGAAATAGTTCCAGCCCTGGCACAGAAAGTCAAGTACAAACCTTAGGAGACTCATTTGGTGCCTATGTTCAAGATGACTTTAAGCAATTCCTTTCACTGCTTGTTGGAGAATGTCTGCCTGTGTTTACAAGAAGTGGACAATCCTCCATCTCCTTACTGCATGTGCATAACTGAAACATTTCAGGCTCTGGTCCTCAACAACTGTACAAAGAGACAAGTCCAAGCAGCCTTGAGAAAGAGGCTATTTGCACCACTGCAGGAGCCATGGGAGGAACCACAGCTGAAAACCTGAACAGTTCCTTGTGCTGACCTCAGATGAGATCTTCTTCCTTGGTTTAGAGTCCTTTCCCTCTTTGAGACAGGAGAATCAGATTTGGATACACAGTATAGGAAAGCTGTTTATTTGGTCTTTATTGTAACCCGGTAAAGACCTCTTCCTCCAGCTAAACGAGCAGACACAATTAGAAAAGTAAAATAAAATAAATGTATTTGATTTGTCAGAAAAAAACAAACAAACAAACATTTTAAATTCTGTTACTTTGTCTTAAATACACAAGCATGAGTCTCCAAACTTCTATTCTCTCTATTCCTGTCTGGAGTGTCAGATCACATAATAAATGCACAAGGAATTCAGCAAAGAAAAATGCAGGTCTCTTTTAACCTCTCAGAACTCAATTTTTTTTTAAAGTACAAAAGGCTGGAAAGGAACTGAACTTACTCTGTTGTCAAGGTACCGGCATTTTACAATAACCATTGCACATATTCATCCTAAGAGAACTGTGACTAAAAATAGCAAAACTCATTCATGCCCATAGGTAAAAAGATTTCAAAGTTTAACAAGAAGCATCTTGGTAGTATGGAAACAAATTTACTACTCTTTCTCAAAGGTTTTTATTATTTTTATCAGCTACAATTGCCTCAGGATCTCACCATGCAGGCATTGTGTAAAAAACATGGAGTAGGTTTCTGCTAGAACAGATTATGTTAAAGCAGATTCCAAATGGCAAAGTGACAAAGGAGGAAAATAAGAGGGAAAGTGAGGCATGGGGAAGGATGGTCAGATGTCCTAAAAGGAATCTTCAGCAAATAGGCTTCACCTTGATTCCAAGATCCCTAGGAACCCTCTGAGGACCAAAACATGACAGTATTCTTCCTGTCCATCAGACAGGGCAAAGAGGAGAAGTCCTATGCCAGATTTCACTTGGCCACAAGACATGTTAGGCCATTGTTTTGTTTGCCAGTTAAGAGCTATCAGACCACAGGGAATAGCAGTCCAGCCCCTTGTGGGGAGGCTGCAGGGGTCCTGCATGAGGGTAACAGTGGAAGCTTTTTCCCTGGGTCAGAACGATGTCAAACTGTACCTCAACAGGGCAGGTTATGGGAGTGGAAATGTGCTGATTTTCTGCCTCTGGCCTTGGGATCAACTGAGGATGCCTTCTCCACAGCAGTTTTCTCACATAATTTTTCCTCTGTTAAGTACTTTGATGACTGTTCTGTAACATTATTCTTGAAAATAAGCTTTTAATCTAATGAAAAGGGTTTGTAAATGGAGGGTGATCTTGTGCAGGTGGAGAAATGAGGATTTCACCAAGTTTATCCAGTAATATCTTCAGAAAATAGGGATAAAACACCTTTTTTACTTCAAAACATAAGTTCAGTTGGTAAAGGCTGAAAAAAAATAGAGTTGAGAGTGTATTTGAATCACAGATTTTCATTCAGGCCTGTCTTTATGAATAGGATGAGTTATTCTTTCCTTAATGTTTTAAACTCAACCAGTAGAGCAGCATTTTAGCAAGCAAACATCTTCTGGAATGAAAGTGCTCTGTAAACAACTCCTGTTTCATGCTGTTTACCTCTGAGAAACACATCCCATTGGGTCAGGATGAAAAAAAAAGCACAGTAAACAAGCTTAAAATATACTCCTCGTTCTCAGATATACACTGTTGTTCTTCCTAATTATTCTTCTAGTTGCAAACATAGTTAGTTGCAAATGTCTCTTTCCCTGAAGTACAGAAAAGAACAGCAAGTTTGTTTTGAATGAAAGTAAAAAAAAAAAAAAAACAAACAACCCAACAGTTACTATGTAGGAATGTTGGGTTTTTTCCTTGAATTCTATCTGCATGTATTGGCAACATTTTCTTTTTTTTCTTTTCTTTTTTTTTTAATTCCCCTCATTTTCCTTAGGGAAAAGAATACAACTGAATAGGCCTGAGTGCATTAATGAGATTTGAGGCAATTCTTCCTACATTCCTATCAGATCGAGATACTGAGGGGAAGATAAGCAAGTACAGTTAAGTTCCACAGTCTGAGACAACAATAGCTTGACTAAATTTAAAATGCATTTCTTGTTTCTGTACAGGATCAACTCTAAAGATGTCATGTTAAAAACATGAGAACAGCAAACCATTTCTGAATAAGGTCTCCAGCTGCTAGGTTTGAACCTTATTCATATTTTCTTCTGGGCACCGTTTTTCCAGAATGACATAAAAGATGTTTTGCTAAGAAGCAACCTGAAAATTGGACTACAAATTACAAGTTTGGAAGCTTCAATTTTAGATTAACCTACCAGAGAAAACATCTGTTCAAGCTGAAGAGAAGTCACTAAACTTTTTAGGAACTGTTTCTAATTCAAATAGGCAGATGGGGTATAGTGGACAGAGCCTTTACAATCTTTTCTTGAAATCATTTATGCTATTGGAATCTTCATGTAAAAGACTTGAAGGCTTCTGTCATTGCCGCTCCACTTATGGAAAATGAAAGTGCTGTTCTTTGTTCTTTAAAGAAAAGCATCATTAAACTGTTCTAACATCTTGCAGATTGTACTGCAATTCTTTCACATCCTGAATTAATGGCAAAACGAACAAGGGCAATTATCAAAGAAAAGCTAGGATCACGCAACATAAGATGCACTTTATTTCTTTGACAGGCATAGTTTATTTTTAATTATTCCTTTTGCTTTACAGTACATTAATAAATGCTCTGGAGTGTATTTAGTATAAGTAATGAAATCTTAGTAATACAAGGCTTCATTACAAAGCTTCTGATGTTTGCTGACAAAGAAGCAGGGACCTTGTTGGAGATATTGTTCATGAAAGTCACTTCCGTGGAAATTAGCAACCCATAAATTAGTGAGGTTCTTCCTGAAGGGGCAATGCTGCTCAGCTAATATGAGCTCTCTGAATTTAGGAACCCTTTTCAAGCTAGTTTATAGAGAAAGAGGATGACTCGTCTTCATCCCATCCTGAAAGAGGATATCAGATTACAGAGGCAGCAGAAAGTACCTCAACCTGATTATAGATAGACCTAGAGCTGAAACACCAACCTTTATAGCACTGGAATTAGTAACAGCCAGTGCCCATCAAGCCTTCATTATAACAATAGCAGCAAAGTCCCCACACCTTTCCTACAGGAATCCCATCATAGTGAACATGATGTTGGATGAGAAGTGAGGCTCCAGAGTTGCCCAACCCCAAGAGCTGGGATATTACTACTTAAGGTGATCTCTAGGACAGAAACCTCTTGGATTTCAGCAGGATTTCACTGCCAGATCCCATGTCTCACACCACACACCTGCAGTCACTGTTGGCTGAACACGCAAGGTGTTGTAAGACCACTATGGCTCAAAACAATGCACTCTGTCCCCTGCAGCCTCCCTGGCCTCTCCCCAGTGCAGGAGGAGGAAGGGGAGGGAGGACTCTTCCCAAGCACGGGAAACACACACTCAGGCAAGTGCTGGCAATAAGTCTCAGAGCCCATCTATGCACAATCACATTGGTTTGTCTTCCTTCCACAGCACTCATTGGATGGTTCAGGGTGGGATGAAGAAAGGAAGACTGCAGTAATAGAAGGAAAATGAAAAGGGGATGGAGTACAAGTGTGAGAACAACTCTGCAGGTGAATTTCTAGTCACAAGGGAGATAAATTACAGCCCTCTACTTAATGCAGACAGCAAGGCACTGAAGTCAAAATAGAAACTAAAGCTGGACAGAGACAGCAATAGTCACACCAGCCTCCTTATCGTCGAGCTGACATGATTCAATTTCCACCAGTGTGGTGAGGTTTGAAATATCTCTGTGGGGGACAGATGAACTGCAGCTTAACAACCATTCCTTCAGCTGCACAACTTCCTCTGCATCACCTGCTTTCAGCTCCTCTTAGACTGGTTAGCTCTTCTGCTGACTCAGACTTCAGGGTGGAAGAGCTCATTTAAAACCCAGGTTATATTTTGTGGTCAGAAAGAATGTTTTAATTATAACCTCATCCACTGAGGGCTGGTGTTGGTACAGCATCTGGCATGTTAAAATTGTTACCTATGAACAGTTATGCTAGAAATTACCATGTGCCAACAGCAGCAGTAACAGTACCTATAACAATTCTGGTAAGAGTTTTTGAAGAGTTCAGAGGAAAAATGCAGTTGATAGCATAAATTTCTATTAAAATACCTCCGACTAACCTTTGTGCAAGAAATGCAGAGGCCTTCTGTTACACTCTTTCATTCATAAGTCTGTGAAAAGTATCGCACAGTCAAGGATCTAAGGAGTATCCATCCTCCATCTCACTCACCAACCAATTCAGCCTGACTGCGTAAGCATGCTCCCTCACTAACCCCATGAAAATCAGTCACAAGAGAAGGCAATCAATCCAGACAAACTCAGGGCAAAGACTTTCCTATACTTCTTTTCTTTCAATGTAGCAAAATGTCTCTGATTGAAAAGAAAAAAATATATAAATAAAGAAACTCTCTTAACTGGGTCAGATGGGTCAGAGCAATCACATTAGAAAATAATTTTCTATTTCTGACAGCTGCCAGTTTTCTACCAGCTAAAAAATGGGAGATGCAGAATTACTTCCATAATGTCTGCTGGTACGTTATTTCAGCCCAATATTCATCCCACTTGCAAGAAGTCTCCTCTGCTCTCAGTTTATTTCATTGAGGCGTGGACCTGACTAATCTCTCTAGCAAGTGTTGTGGCATTCAACAGATCAGTTTGGGGAGGGCATCGAAGTGAAGAGATTGCAGGAGAAGAGATGCTTTGCCTTCAGCGTTTGGAGAGAAGATGTGCATGTGAGACAGGAAATCTACGTAACACTTCGTTGTGCCAGACTCCCTACTTAATTCCAACTTTTAACACAATTTACATGACCTGCAACACATTTATAGGAGACAGCACGTTTTTCATACTTTTGACTCTGAGGTAATTATGTTTAAAATGGAAACATGTTTAATGTCCTTCATATAACCTCTAGCAATAAACTTATTGTATAACAAAAGAATCAGAAATAAATATGAGTACAAAAAGTCAAACACAAAACAGACTAAGGGATATCTTCTTCCTGGAAGGATATAACACCCAAGAGCCAGATTCACACACTCTGTGGGACCAAAAGGGCAAAACTCTGCTTGTCTCCATAAATCCTGCTTCTGTCACTGTAGCAGCCCTAAGGGAACTTCTAAATGCTGTTGAATAGCAGGCATATATTTCCCTTACATGGAAGGCAGCTGGTAAAGCTCCCAGTTTCCTCTTCCCTACAAACACCCCTCTCCAAAGTGCAGATGTGGAGGAGGAAGTGGCACTTCAACAGACGCAAGGCTCTGAGACACTGTGTATTAATTAAAATAGCCCTGAAAGACTATTATGTCTGCAGCCACTCATGTCATTAATACTACTCTCTGAACAACATCCTTCCCAGCACAGCCCTTTATACATAGCCAGCATAAACAAGCTTTTCCAGCTTTTGTCTTCCTGTCCTTGGATCACAAACCATCTCCAAGGTGTCAGATCATACTGTGCAGACACATGTTTAGGAGGATTAAATACAAAGCATAGTTTTCCACATCAAAGTACACCTAGGCATAACCAGAAACAGACTCAGAAACACCTGAAGCGCTGTGGTGGAGACAGAGTGATGCTGGGCAACTTCCAAACGAAGGACTCAGCAAAAGCAAAACCACTTTGCTTAAACTGAAGCTTTACTCCTGTGTCACATAACTATAACCCTGGAGGGATTTAGAAAGAGGAAATAATGCTGTGATGACCATTTTCATGTCCCAGGCAGAGATAACCACACCACAATCCTTTAAACAGAGCCACTGCTCCAAGTGTCCTACCACTTTATTCATGGGAGCTTGGCTTTTGGAGAGTTTCTGTAAAACATTGCTTATGGTGACATGCAGTTTAGAGCTTTAGTTAGCTCTAAAGTCCTCTCCCAGTCTTCTATCTTGCTGAAAAAATGATGAGCCCAGGATGGTACTGCTTGAATGATATTTGGTGACTCTCACACTCAGTGACTTCTAGTGTCAGGGTGCGAAATTTGATTGATTCCCACTACACTAGCAATGGGTCCAGTATAAACATGGTTTTAAGCCCTGCTGTAACTTTCTGAATAACAATACCTCAAACACGTTTGGGCAGGGTTTCTTTTGTTTTAGGCAGTGTTAAATCCTTTCTCTATTTGGTTTTAAAATCAAGCAAGAAACAGACTCAACTGCAAAGGCTTTCAAATATGTGGTTTAAATTCAATACAGAAATGAGTAAAGGATGTGCATAGGCCATACAGTTAAACCTAAAAGCTTTCCATAAAAGCAGTAACAGAGTACCACACTGTTGTGTTTTGTAGCACCAGATAGTTGCTTTCCTCCTGTGAGAAAATCTGAAGAATTTTCTTTGTCATAACTTGGACTGTTACTGATACCCATATGATAAAAGAAACTGCATGCCTTGTGTACCCAAGATTTGAAGGAAACAACTGGTGCTAGGATGATGTCTGCATCAACCATTGTCATATATTTCTATCTTGCAGGGTGCTGTTCTTAGTCCCTATCTCAGACAACAAAATAAATCAGGTCTGAATAAACACCCAGCAGTTCAAAATTTAGGAATACATTACGTGTTCAGCATACATACAACCAGTAAGAAGATTCCTGTGTAACTTGTTTGCTCCTGGCATCATCTGAACAGTAGGTCAAGGATTAAGTATGTCAAATCTCAGACTTTCTATATTCTAATTCTGCCACTGATTTATTTTATAGCATAATCTCATTCCTCTGAGTCAAAGAAAAGTTGTCCCTGACTAAATCCATCCTTCTAAAACCTTTTGCAGTTCCCTCATACCAGACTGTAATGCAGATGTGAGCATATATATGTATCTACAATAAGACAAGTGCATCGTTCAAAGGAGACTTTTCATGATAGACCTCTGGCCTTGTTATCATCCTTGGTTCAGCTCACTGTGCAAAAAGCAGCCTGTGCTGTCTCTAGAGAAGACCTGGATTTATGGTATTTTAACTCCAGCCACTGGATAACACTGAGGATAAAATTTGTATCTACTAAGATGTTGCAATAACTAACAAGTTGTCTTATACAATTGTGATGTTTCTGCCTGGCTTTCACAGAATCACAGGCTATGCTGAGTCTACAAGGATTGTCAGCTCCAGCTCTTAGCCCTGCACAGGACCATCCCCAAGAGTCACATCATGTGATGAGAGTAAGACAGCCTTGTCCCGTGGGTTGTTTTTTGATTTGGTTTGGATTTCCTTTTTCCTATACATGTATGTATGTATCCAGGAACAAACTGAATTCCTCAAGTTCCTGAGCAAGGTCAGGTGCTTAAACATTTGAATGACCTCCAGAGGAGAACTGATAGTTCTCTGAAGGAAAATGTACATTGTTATGCAAGGTAAAGAGACAATATGAATGGAAAGTTGACACCAAATTCTAGGCTCCTTGGTTGCCATGATACCTGACTGATAATACTGTCACTTCCCCTCTTTAAATCGCAGGCTTGCTGCTCACCTTCATCAGCACCGGTATCATTTTCGTTTTCTTCATCTCACCTAGGAAACACCCTCAGCATTTATCACATCTTTCACAGCACATGGTTGTAGTCCTTGAAAATCCTGCTGTACCCAGAGGAGATCAAAATGTGTTTTGAACAGCAACTCAGTGCCATTCAGCCTGAAAGGCAGGTGAAAACTATAGACACCGGGAACATAAGGAGCACTAGCCTGTAGCATGTGTATGAGCATGCTCCTTCAATCAACGAATGATCACTGATTACCATAATCTTACTGTCACCCTGTAACAACCAGAGGTATAGCACATGCTCTGTTTAAGAGAGCTAAACCACAGGTACTGTTTTATGGCATATGAAAAGTCTGAATCAATGCTGTGATTGAAATCTAAATTATTAGGTTTTGTCCATAGTCATTTTTAAAAAGGAAAACACTTCAAAGAAAATTAAATTATATTCAGAAACTGAAGCCACTGGTATAGAGTTTACAGAGACTTAATATAAAAATTGATGATGTTCAAGTGAAATATTTTCATAAAGATCATTATCTAAGGACAACATGGCACAGAAGAAGGGAGGAAATGAGAGGGTTTTTCCAAAAGTGTATAATTCCCTAGTGTACTGGCAAGACACAGATGTAAAAAAAAAAAAAAAAAAAGGTGTTTCATGCCAAGAGCTGAAAGAGGGAAGAGTCAGCTCACAAAGCAATGGGATGGTCAGAGGAACCCACAATAACTGAGTCACTGGGCAATTTAGATCCTCAGAGACCATCTGTTGATCAGAAGCAAAACCAATATCTGCTGTATTTTCTACAATGACCACGGGTAATAAGGACGTTATCTCAGGCAGGAGCTGCCGGAGTGAGCCTTTGAGGACAGGGGGGAAGTGGCAGTGGGCAGAGCTGCATGTAGACTCAAAACACCTACACCACCTTCCTTTGGGAGTGCATAGACTTCTCTCCAGTAGACTCCAAAACTGATTAACAAGTGTCAATGCTCATTTTGCTGCCATGATTGCTGGGTAATAGTGAGGAGGGATCAAAATATTTTAGGTCACCTTTTATGCACAGGATTGCAGCTCCAAGTGCATTCTTCTCTGACATCCTTAGCTCCTGGATCACCCCTGCCCTACCCTTGCCTCATGCAGGATTTCATACTTCACTAAAACACAAAGTCAAGAGGATTCCAAGACCCCTGGAGATCTGTAAGCAAGGCAATCACAACATTTAACTTCAAGCACGGAATCAATGAGGAGCTCTCAGAAGCTGCTGCCAGAGATTCACCCCAACACCTGCTCCCTCCCTCCATGTAGGCAGAGCTGGCAGCAGCTGAGCTGCAACAAGATGAAATAGTACATGAGCCACATGCCTGTGCACCAGCAGTGTGGTCATGCTGAACAATGAATTCTCCACCTGAGTCAGGGGAAAGATTCATCTCCTACACAGCTGAGAATAAAGGAATACAAGCTGGAGCCAAAAACATCTAGTATGATTCCCCATTCCAGAGCTCTTCTGAATGAAATACACTATCCTTCCTACTCATTTCCTCTTTCTCTTTTTTTCTTACCCAATTAGCACCTCATTAACCATCTACCTACAGGCCTCTTGTCTCAGCCATATTTAGCCCATCATTACATGACACACAGCTTGGCAATCATCACTGCATGGGGTTCTGCAGATGTTCCACAGAAAAATCCAGCTACTCCAGCCATGACCCTGAGCTCTCCCGGAAATTATCTCTTTGTTACAATTTTGTACATATGCAAACAGCCATGGGCAGCATAATGCATTTTTGGGTTTGTATTTCCTTGATGACAGATGTGCAGTCACCTCTGCTGCAGAAGGAAGGAGCACATAACTGGAGATAACTTCTAATTTCTCAGAACTCATATTTCCGAACTCATCATATTTTATATTTTTACCTCATTTACTTAGTCTGGTGTTAAGGGCACAGTTTTACGGTCCTTCTCTAGTTGTTTATCAGAGCACCTAAGTACCATTTTCCAGGAGCACAAAATTGAGCAGTTCTTCAGACTGAAGATAGTGGTGATACGGGGCCATTGAATAGGAGCTCAGGGAGAAAACAGAACAAGTTCTGATAATTTTAGAGCTTTAAATTGGTTTAAAATGTTCAGCTTTTTTTTTTTTTTTNTGCAGGTTACAGTCCTTGAAATAAATGTCCTGAAATCTGTGCAGCTATTTGTTCGGGGATCTTCCACAGTCAATGGCCTCTCATTGCACTAATCATACAGTTAGAAGATGTGAAAGTTTTATGCCCATAAATGAGCAATAGCTGTCAGCATTTCTCAAGACTTTATTTCAGAAAGGTCAGAAAATGCTCATTTATCACTATACATGTGAATTACAGGCATGCCCATCTGAAAATGAAGACAACTTCATGGTCAGAGCAGTAGAGAGATGCCTCAGTTTCCCAGGAAGACCTCAGTTTATATATGTGTAATGTTGCCACTCGCTACGAACTGCTTCTCAGTGAGGGGTTCCCTGGAGAAACATCAGGCATAAAGCTATTACTCTGTGATACGTACACCTAAACAAACAGTAAAAGAGAGTATGACACAAAAATGGTGCTTTACTCACTTCCAGACTGAATTTGAAGACATTACCTGCTGCATGCACAATAAGAAGCCATCACACCTTTGGAGTCCAACTCTGCCCACCAAACTACTGAACTCTGAGCCTACAGAGGTTTGTCTCATACAAGCTTAGACATGTCCAGAGGGGACTACAAAATCTGTCTTATTCTACTGCTGCATCTGCTGTAGAGCATTTGTTTTCTGAGACAATGTATCAAAGGTGGGGAGGGAAGAATATAAGCTGGAAAAAAATAATAGATATATAAGGAAAAAAATGGAAAAATAGGATAATAGTTGATGTATCATTATTGAATCAACAGAAAGCTGACTATATTTTACAGCCACAGAGTTGTTATATTAGGCAATTGGTTCTTGGGGTTCTTAGAATCACAATAAATCAAAATGTGATATTCTAGCCACCTGAAAATACTCATTAGGACAAATACTGATTAAATGCATGTGAAATAGCCAGTTCACACTAGCCAATCTACTTGACAGTGCTCAGGATCATAGGGCTAAGGAAAATCCTTGAGAATGCAAAATAGGGATTACCCAATAGAAAGCCGCCTGCCCTGCCCTCACAGACAGGGCAACTAACCTGAGAGTCAATTGCCATGACTCCAGCAACTCATGATTAATGTATTGTGGCATGAAATATTCAGGAGAGTACAGGCTAATAATGCCAGTACAAACCAGGAGAGACAGCCTGGCATTCATCATTTGCTAATGTTCAGCCTTGAGCCAGACCAGAGTGGGAGACACAAGATAAATGACAAAGAGTCAGACAGGTTCATAGTTAAAAACATGATAACTTACCACAGTCTTTCACTGGTACTGGGATGGAAAGTAGGGAAGATGATTTATTAATATTATCTTCCTTTATTTTTGTTTAAAAGCTTGGCAATAGTGAGTGAAGTGATACTGAAAAAGTCTGTGCAGCATCCTGGTAGGAGACTCAATATATCCCTCTAAAATAGAGTTAGTAAGTGTCCCTGTGCAGTCTTTCAAGCAAAATGGTGAGAAAGGAGGGAAATGATCTTTATCTGAACATGTTTTTACCAGTGCTTTCACCATCATGGGATACATACAAGCAGATGGAAGAGAAAACCAGTGAAACAGGTCAGTGTGAGGACACTCTAAAGTCAAATCTTTCCACAGTGTGCCATAATGGAGATGCTGTATCATGGCATCCATGAGTTATGCAATCCTTGTCAATTGTTGTGGTGAAATCTGTGTCCCCCGGCAACCAGAAAGATCATATTTGACAGATCACTGAAGGAAGACTAAAGGGAGGGAAGTGAGCTGAGCATCAGACAGAACTACCCATCAACAGAAAGTTTGACTGTTCTTTTTTGCTTCCCCTAGAGTGAACCCTTCTTTTCCTTAAAATAATCCATATAAAAATTTAGATTCCAGATAACCTCAAAAAAAAAAAATTACAGAGGTTGTATGGAGCCTCTTGTAAAAGAGGATGAACAACAAACATTCATGAGTGAAAATGCTGAGAAATGGCTAAATAACACAGAGTATGAGATGACAGTCTGGTGTGGAAAAAGCCCATTTGACTGAGTGATTTCCTGGTAAGCCATCTCTCAGTGCCTGGTACTGGGGGCAAGCAAGGCCATGAAGGCAAGTCAGAATCAGGAGACAAATTAGTGGGGAAGAGGATGTAATAGATTTTTTAAGACCCAATAAGACTTCATATGTAGTAACACAAAAAGCCATTTTCTGAAGTTGAAGCCTTTGGGGTATTTTACAGTTATTATTTATTAGAAAAGAAAAAAAAATGTCAGAGTTAAGCCCACTCAATTTATCTTGTTCTTTTCAAATACAGCAAAAGGTTTATGTAAATTCGTTATTTTCTCAAGGAGTGTCATCTGGCTTTGCTTTTTATTAAATATTAATACATTCGTCTAGGGAAAAAATTAAATTCCTTCCTTGGCAAATCCTCCGGAAGTAGAAAGTTAAACTGGAGGAATTAGAGCTAGTATTGTCTTCTGGGAAATCTCATCAGGGCAGATCCTTTTCCTGGGTTAACTTTCATTACATAAAAGCTTTTCTGTACTTTCCACAGCCACAGAAAGAAAGAGACGAAGCATTACAGTGAGTACAGGCACTGACCGTGGAATGGAACTTACAGCTAATCCTCTCTCTGCACCAAGAGGAGGGGAGGAAGGGAGGTCAAAATGCAGTCTTGTAGTCACTTATTGTGTTGTTTTAATTTAAGTAATAACGTGGAACTTCCTGCTTTGAAAAATGTCTATCAGATTACTCCCACTCTTTCTTTCCATCTCCCTCCATGACCAAATAGAAAATGGCTATGATCTGTGCAGTCTCTTGCTTCACCATCCTTTGATACCACTTGCCAACCCACTCACTTGCTGGCCACTTGGAGGGCTGTATTCCTCCCCACTTATCAGCCCCAGGGACCTTCTGGTTTTGCCCAGCTGCCCTTGACAGCTTTGGGGTTGCACACCTCCATCCACACATGGGGACACTCAACAACACTCTCACATACCAGGGTTCCCTCTTCCCTTCCGCCAAGCCAAAGCTTCCCCTTACTACTGGTGGTCACTCAAACATTCCACCAGGCTGCATTTCTCACCACCTTGTTCACCCTCATGCATCATCCTCTGCACCATCCTGCTCCTCCCTGGCCTTTGGTCAGCACTAGGGCAAAGAAGGCCATGGTCAAAGAAATTCAGTGTATATACAAAGCTGTCTTGTCACAATCCAAACAAAGGCATTTATGGAAAGTCCTTGTTCTGTGTTCCTTGCATCTGGTGACTGTATTGATTAAAAAAAAAATCAGGATTGCATCAAACTGGAATTCAAATACTTTTTATTTTTGAAGTTCAAAACGTTCCATTTTCAGAGTCTGCATCCAAATTTGAAACCCGAAGTTGTAGATGAAGGTGATTTTCATACTTTCAGTGATTCTTCAAGAAAAAAACAATTTCCCAGGCAGTCTGAGTCTGTAGCTTGGATCTCTGAGACCACAAACATACAGATATTTAATTCTTTAAAAGGACTTCCTTGTGAAACCTGCAGAAATCCATCTCTCCTCATCCTATTCAGCTTTATGGCTCCACACTCAGTCCTTTAACCTAACCACTTTCCAGGCTTCTCCTATTTCAGCGTTTGTTTCTTTGCACAACTGGTTCTCTTTCCATTTTTGTGTAAGCTGTCTCACTTTTTTTTCCTTCACACACATGCACTTCTTTTGCAGCCAACTGGCCATTTTCTGGGCAAACAATTAGTTCAGTGTGGTCTCCACACAGATGATCTTCCCACTTTGTCTATCACATATCACTACAACAGTAATTTGTACTGCCAAAATAATCTCCAGATCTTATGCCTGACCTTCTTCATTGTTCTGACGAGAGGGGCAGAAAAAAATAAAAGGGCAATAAAAGACATATCTTCTTGTGCCTTTCTTGCACACTGGATGCCTTCTTTTCTTTTGCTGCATCCTTTATGCATTAGAAATTCTGTATTGTTGCAAGCTACAAAAAAGGATCCATTTTCAGTGCCTGTGATGTGACTCTATTTCAGTTTCTCTTCCTTTTCAGCTATCACATTTTGTCCCCTTTCTTTTTGCCATTTTTGCAACAAAAGGAAGTCTCTGTGTTATATGAAAGCAAGATCTTCCTGGGGAACCATTCAATAGACTTACTTAAAGCCTCAGGTTGCGAGTGCTGCATGTAGAGGCTCTTCAAAATCTACTGACACTAATATTTTAAAAGAGTTCCTTCACCCCTCCTCTCACACTGGTTCTGGCAAGGGAATATGGGCAGTGTAAGGACTCAGATTTTTTTTCCTCTTCATTTTGTGAACAGTGAATAGGGAACCAGGCTCAGGTGTGCAGACCTGCAGTAGGCACTGAACAAAAATGAGACACAAGCCTGGATCCAAATGGCACCAATACCTGGAGAAGACAAGAAAAAAACCCAACTGCAGTGAGAATTTTCTCTTGCTTTGATTGCTAGGAAACACATGTGTTGGCCCTGTCAGGCACTGAAATATCTATCTCTGTTCCATTTTGCTTCCCCAATGCAATAAAATTACTCTCACATTTGGTTCTCTGTTACTGGTGTAGAAATCAGGCAGGTCACAAGGAATCAAAGAAACAGGACTTATGGCTGAATTCAAATTTCCATTTTCATAAGTCTTTTCATAGGTAACTGTGATGATTCCCTTCCACTGGCAGTGGAATATTCACATCAGTGTGAATATGCCCTGTCTGTTGAAGGTCTCATTTCTGTAAGTGGATTCTTTTGGACATGTGGATGAATGTGCTCTCCTGAGCTCTAGCTGACAAGCCAACAATCATGGCCTTTGACCCTACAGAATACCGGGAGACAGGCAAGGCAGTCCCCTTCTTCTCAGGTTACCACTTCACAGGATCACTTTTGGCTGTAGTCAGCAAGTAGCAAAAGAAGATTCCCTTTTACGGTTAAGAGAGAGAAAGTACCCAGGAATGAGTGTGTGTGTGTGTGTGTGTGTGTGTGTGTGTCTTTTAATATCAAAAGAAATGAAAATAATGATGTGAAATTAATACAAAAATTCACTGCAGAACAATTTGATTGTTCTGGGAAAACACATCTCCCATTTTTAATCATGGTAATTAATTTCAAAGATTAAGAGGATTCACAGATGAAAATAAAGCATTAAGATTTGAAGAAGGATATACACTGTACTGGGCATTTGGATATTAATAGGATTTTTTCATATTAATTTTAAAAGCATAAATGATGAAGATATAAAAATAATATTAATGTTTATATACTGTAGTTCTTTTCCTCCACAAAGCATTTTGCAGACATTACCTCAGTAGCAAAAGAGAAGAAATGGATTTTGCTTTATAAATGTAAATGATTCAGCTGCCCCCATATTAAACTGCACACAAAAGACATCTCTGCCATTCATGTCAAGTTACTGGTAAGTATTAAACTGGAGACAGATGTACATCAAGGAAACTTACTATTGAAAATGAAAAATCTAGCTATTTGAAACTATAAAAATAAATTCTTAAAGGAAGGAAGATAAGTATTCCCATAGCTTCATGGGTCAGACAAGGTGAAATTCATTCCTGTGCACAAAGGTTTGAGTGGGATGCAATTGGTTCATAGATCCTATCTGGCCTTTTGATTAATTTCACCCGCAGTCTCCAAATAAATGGATGCACATTACCCACTGCACAGGTCATTGCAAAACTAAGCCATCTTCCTCCTTGGCTCATCTCAACCCAACCATGCAAGTGCACAACCTAAACCATTCTTCACCATTGTGCCTGTTAAAATGGGCATTTCATCTCTTCAAGAACAACGGAGCTTCTCCTCAGTGTTTACTAACTGCCACAGTTTGGTATTCTCCATTTAAGAAGATTTACTCCAAATATTCTCATTCCTGGCTATGATTTGTCATAAAGGTCAGCGTCAAGCTGCCTTTTGTGCTACTCACAAATCAGACTGCAGACATGTCCGCAGCACATCTCATCAATGCAGGGCTTGCTTTCCTGTTTTGGCATCATGACATAACACCACAGATTTATGGTATTTTTTGACAAGAACAATGAAGTCAAGATGGTGCCTTCGAACTGCCCTTTTCACTTTCTGTGAGTTCCATGATACCCAAACTCCTGTTTATTCCTGGAGGTGTGGAGCTGACTGTGGTATCACTTTATTCATCATCTCTGACCTTTCTCTAACCGAGTCTTAAACTCATCCTTGATCTCCCTACTGGAGTAGCTCCTCTTGGTCTCTGTGGAAAGCCTGTGCTTGGTTTCAGACTAGCACTCCAGTAGATTGGCCTGCATGTCAAACACCCTGTGATAACTGCAAAGCCCTTGGGATACTGTCTGGGCAGTGCCCAAGCCCTGGCCTCGGCCAGCCACTGTGGTCCATCAGAACTGCACAGACCACAATGTCACACACCGTGCAGCCTCGGGGTCTTGTAATACCACCTAGTTCACAGACACCAATACAGGAGAACTACTGTGAAAGCAACATCTTGCAAACTATAGGAATGTGTAGCTTAAATAGCCAAGAGGGGGGAAAAATGCTCCCAAGCCCTTTAATGGCTTCAGCTTCTAAAGGACAAAGAAGAAAAAGGAAGAAAGAAAGATCATTCTGATCTGCTTACTTTCAAATATGGATACATTTAACTTATTGCATGCTTTCTAAATCTCTTCTTATTAAGAACTCAAGCAAATTACCCCTGAAGAGCTCTTATCTACACTGCATTATAGGAAGTCAGCAAAAGACTGATTCAGACCTGATGGAGAAGAAGTGCCTTGCGGCTCTGCCTGAGTGCACGAGCGGAAGGCAGGTTCAAACAGGCTGGAATAATTATAATGAGTTGTTTGCTGTTCTGCTTGGCTGGGAGGTGTTTGTTGTCATGCTTTTTTAATTACTGAATCCTTCTGTAGCACAATTTACTTTCACTTGATCATTACAGTCACCAATGACATTTAGAAAGAGTTTGTGTAAGATAAGGTGATTACAGTAAGACTAACTATCTATTGAAGGGAATAATGTGCCATGGAAAAAGAAAAATTGAAATGGGGTTGCATCTATGAGACATGAATATAACCTTTATTTGCAACAGGTAAAACCCTCAAACACCGGAAATTTAACTTGTGGCATAATGTAATAACACTAATTTGATCACATTTGTCATATGCAGAGAAAATACACAACCCAAACCAGGACTCCACCTACCTGCTGCTTTAAGAAGTAATATAATAAATTGCTCAGAAAATGGTTATGTGCGAAGCAAGCCAGAAGGGAATATCTAAACTAGGGGGCAAGAGAAAATGGAGATTCAAGAAGATTTTGTGATAAAATCTAAAAGCCACACTCCTACTATCTGAAAGTTTACTGACTTAAAAAATTAACTGTCTTAACAGATAAGTCAGAGCAGCTAAAAGTTGTGGGAGTATGCATTCATATAAATCACATATGCCTACTCCCCCAGAGGTAGTGTGCAAGCATGGATTGTAGATATATTGCATATACATACACATTTACTGGACCAGAAAAAAGGTGATAATAACAAACGTGTGGTTCAGATTTCTATAAGAAAACTGCTCAGAGAAGGAAACTAATAAACTGTACCAACTGTTTGTGACATTTACTGCTCTCTTCTGTGACGCAAAAAAGTTTTTGAGGATTTTGGTCTAATATTTCAAAAAGATCCTTAGCTTGTCATGGAACACTGACAAACATTTTCTGGAGTATGTAAGGCTGGAGACTCGGGGTGTGTGGTCTTTTGGGTACTTCTGACTTCAGTCTTCGCAACACAGTTTCCTGATATAAAGGATTGGGATGAATAATCAGACTGTTCTCCTCAGTTCAGTGCAGCCCAGAAAAAGGAAACTTAACCACCCTAACCTAACTAAAGTTAACTCATTATTACAGAGCAATGTTGTCACAAATGTCCTGAAGAGCAGAATTGTTTGATGCATGTATTTTCTAATGTTCAGGACAGTGAGTCAGGGACATCTTTCTCATCTAATACTATTGTTACAGAACACTAAACAACAGCTATTTAAAGTTCAGCTTTTTCAAATCAATAAGAACTGATCACTTACGCTCAAGAGTTTTAAGTCTGAATAAGAAATGTACCCTAAACTGTGACAGGAAGTGCAGAGCATCAAGATGCAGGAACAGAGCCAGGAATGATGATTCAGCCTTGGCCACAGCACAGTACCCAAATTCAGATGCCCTGGAGAGGGGTCATGAGTACCACCAGGGTCAGGGCAAATCCCCTGTTCCATGAAAGACACAGGGGAGCAATATTTCCTTCTTCAGAGAGAAATCTCAGGTCTGACTTGATTTTTGTTGGCAAGGGCAGGATTCCTCTCTCTGCATGTTATCTGTCTAATATTTACATATCTCAGCCCAGCAGACCCCAGAGGTGCTCTGAGCACCAGAGGGCAGTTCCTGAGAGCTGCAAGAGCAGTCAAAGGGAACATCCCCATGGGTGAGGCCCCCACTGCTGCCAGCTGGCCCCAGGGAGGACCCAAGATGCCTGCCAGGGGACAGGAATCTTGCAACACGTGTGTTGCCTTTCTCTTGTAGAGATCCTTCAGCCTTTAGCATGGATGAGCTCTGCAGTCCCTCTGCTCAGCTACCTAACTCCCTGGAAAACATGAAAACTTGGTGCCCTCATCCCCTCTGAAATGTGCCTGAGACAAACTTAAGATTCTTTTTTGGAAAGAAGAAAAAAGTGGTGTAGGAACTACAGATAACCAAACCAGAAGACAGTCTTATTTAGAGAAGGATATTATTTTGTTGATGACAGTTTTATTCTGGGACAAAGAAGGAGATAACATAAATCTTCCATAATGGTGTTTGCCCTACAGTGTGTGATGAGTCATGATGACATCTGCCATTATATTGAATGGGTTACAAACCAAGCCTTGTTTTCCTTATACAGGTTCCTTGTATACATAGAATAGGGAGAGAAATTACCTTTTTATTAGACCTACTGACTGAACTGAAAAATATCAAGCATGCCTTGTGGGAGAGGAGGTCAAAAGCTTCTCTGCTTCTCCAGTCATATCAACTAGCTCACCAAAAGTTAAGGCCAGCCCTTGTGGTCCTTGTCATGATTATGGCAGCTCTAAAGGTCTCTTACAAATGCTGATATGGATATATACTCTAAACCTGACAGACAGATTAAAATGGAGGGAAGTTACAAGACTAAGATGGGCTTAGAGAAGAAATTAAACCCACATCTGATTCAAAATGTGAAAGATGAGTAGACTACATCCCAACTAGAAAAAAATATATTGGCAGCATGGTGACTTCATCATTTTATTTCTTGTACAAACCGAAACTTACCCCAGCTCGTGTTACAGGCGTGGCTGCAGTGCCACGTTTGTGTCATTCGGTGGCAGAGAGGATAAGGTGAGGTCTTCC